>BRDA01006133.1:102963-134219 GCA_036984385.1 Crenuchus spilurus
TCCACTCCCGCTGCCTTGCCACTGGGGAGTTTGCGAACCACCACAGTGACTTAGGCTTGGGTAATGGGTGTGTCTACTTAATGTGTTTTACTAAGATGTGATATCGTTGGTCTTACAAGGTTTTCTTCTCATAATTGTTTCAGATCTGTTTCAATTCTAATGAAAATGACTGTCAGTTAGTATCATATTCTTCATTTTAGAGAAAACAATTAATGTGTTTTCGAATATTCATGGATATCAGTTATAAAAGCTCACATGTGTCCTAAGAGCCTGGTGAATTTCTACCACTTTACCACTGAAAGTATACTCAACAACTGCGTCTCTGTGTGATACGACAACTGCTCCGCAGTCGACCGCAAATCACTTGAACGGGTGGTGAAAACTTCCCAATGCATCACAGACACCCAGTTACCCACCATTCACGACATTTGTCACATGATTGTCATCCAAACCATGGACTTTTCACCCTTCTCCCATCTGGCAGACGTTACCGGAGCCTCCGCTAACGCACTAGCAGGCTCAGGAAGAGCTTCTTCCCAGAGGCTGTGACCCTACTGAACTCTGCATCGCCACTTTAAATCGAACTATGTTATTGCAGTACTGTTTTATTTTCACCACCCCTACACTGTTCACATACATTATATATGCTACTTCACTGTCATTTAACTGCATCCTTACACCTCTGCAATGTTCATACTCTTTATGTCTGCTAACTCACATATATGTACTCTCTTAATAATGCATATATTATTTATTTGCAGTAAACATATTCAATGTATACAACTCGCTGTACCATATCGATGATTCCTCACTGCACTTTCTGTAAAAAACACTCTTCATTGCACTTCTGGTTAGATGCTAACTGCATTTCATTGGCTCTGTACCTGTACTGTTGTTGAATTTAGAGCACTTGTTTTGTCTTTTCAGAGTGAACTTTCTCGACTGAAGGAGATCGACAACTCCCTGGCTATTTTCTGCATGGCCACTTACGGTGAGGGAGACCCAACAGATAATGCCCAGGACTTCTACGACTGGTTACAGGAGGGTGACGCTGACCTGGATGGACTTAATTACACGGCAAGTTTCTTTGTTCCCATCTTATTGCATCCTCCATGTCATGGCCATGCCTGAGCGATAGCAGATGACTAGATATTGTACTCTCGCTGTTGTTTTACCACACTCCATCATGTTGTTGAGCTTACAAAAGAGTCAGCGCAACTAGAAAACATGAATCACCAGGGGATGTGGTTCCACAGGGAAGCTGTTCAAGACTTGGCCAGAAGCTCCCCAGCAACCTTTGGTAACCTTGTGCTTTTCCCCTGAAACACACCATTGCGCAATGACACAGTGCATGTCATCGGGTCATACTTCAGCACTGAGTCATGTTGCACTGACCTAGTCTGTGGCTTGGAAAGCATTTGGTGCTTGTAGCACTCAGACAACATTGTGAAGTATGGGAAAATATGTGTGACTAAGCACTATGGCGAATGGACTCATGTGGAGAACAAAGTCAGTGTGGCCGTTATGTTGAAAAGGAAGAAAAAAAAAGTGGCTGAGTCATAAGGGGAACCAGGTCAACTTAATGTTCTTTCTTTACGAAGCTTACAATGACACTGCAAGTGTGTAGATTTTACTGATGCTTGAGTGAGACCAAACTCTCGCTGGTCATGTGACCCAGCATGTGAATGGAGATGATGAGTACAGCAGTCCAGTAACCTTGCTCATGACTAGGTAGCTGCCAAATGACACAGTGACACAGCATGTTCTTTAAGAGGTACTGCTACCAGTGTCTACAAAGGTTACTGTGTTGCGCAAGCATGAATGCAGTGATTAAACAGCTGCTGACGATGCTTTGTCATTGTTTCTGCTTTGAGCTTCATAGCAAAATGAGCATATTAGATGAAAGTGTGCATTAGAATGCATTAGCATGAGTAGTGCTCATTGAAGTTGGATTACAAAGGGCTTTGGCCAGATATATGAAGTGTTGGCCTCACTGGTAAGCTTCCCTTGCTGTCATCTCAGCTGGGAATTTATCTTAAAGAATCCTGTCATATTATATTCATTACACACAAAGTCCAGAATCTGAAATTATTTAAATTGAAATATTTCATTTGGTATTTAAAGTGATGATACTCTCTTTCATTGGTTTTCATTCTTGCTTTGTACTGTTATTATTACTGCCAAGTAATTCCCAAATTAGGACTGTATGTGTTTACAGCAGCCTTCCTATAAGCGTGAATGGTTATTGAGGGCAAAGCTATTCAATAATAAGTGATGTTAAAGCAGAATTATCATTGATATCATTATTTAAGACCACAAATAAAATCTGAGTTTATACTTTCAACCTTTAGTTTTGCTGGTTAACAGTTTAACATTGCTTAAGGAAATGAAAACCGCTAGCCATGATAACTTGGATGCAATTTATGTATTAGACTCTAACCTAAAATTGTCTCTATTAGGAATGTCCCAATCACGTTTTTTCTGTTCCCGATCTGATCAAAGTCAGAAATTTTTTTAGTGTCTCCCGATATCGAGTCTCAAACCGATACTTCTATTTTCTAGATAAGAACTAGATAATACTAGTATAATAGACAGTACTATATAATAGTATATCTGTGATATGAAGAGTTTTAAACATTTAATGCATATTTTAGCGTTTAGTGTAAATAGCTGAGCTCATCAGCTGCATATAAAACACTTAAGTGTGAATAAAATGTGTGTTAAAGCGGATAAATACAAACAGACTGAATGAACGATGCTTAAGTTTGGAATTGTTCCGTTCCACCTTAAACAGCGCAGCAGTAACAGTGAGGCGGCTCAAGCTGCCTACAGTAACTGCTGTAGTATTTAAGGTGGAACGGAACAATTACTATAAGCGGTAACAAAGATTTACATACAAAACAGTTCACACATCATAACTGTGGATCTCTGGTCTAATATTAAAGCTAAAATATACTACTTAAGTTATAAAATAAGCTTATATCTGATATATTTCCATAAAGTACAATAAAATACTTGTTTACAAATGTTAAATGTACACAACTTTGCTTCCTACCTGCTGCTATTAACGTTACTGCACACAAACCTCCCATACACATCACATATGATGAGATATCAGACATATTAGTCACGATTCATGAGATAAAATCCAAAAGCCAACGTAGTGATACGCAAACATTCATTCCGCCTCTCGGCCACCGCTAAAGCCCGCCTCCGTACTCTGATTGGCCGCCATGTTCCCCGAAGCTTACAGTATTCACATCAGATTGGAGGATTTTGCCGCTTGTCACGCTTAACCTGATTCCCATTGGCGGGCTCCAAAAACTGAGACTATTCAATAGTGAAACGTGGACAGAGATTGGAAGCCAAACAGCGCCCACTAGTGTCAAAATCCGATCAGAAAAGCCGATACCGATCAGTTAAAAAATGCCGTGATCGGCCCGATCCCGAACTTTGAGATCGGATCGGGACATCCCTAGTCTCTATGGCTCTATGGTTAATTTTCCATGTAGTTACAGTTCAGTCTTTTAGATTCAACTTTTGTGATTTACGCACAACAGAATTTCACTTCCGCATTTAACCCATCCATACAGTGAAACACACACGCTGATAACATGTGCCCCTAACCACCAGGACACGGCCGTGGTCCTTATATTTGATGAAAAATGCAGTGCCATTTTGCCAAAATGTTTTTCTAACAAATGTTATTAGATGAACTGCTGCACAGAAATGATTATATACTTATTTGAATCAAACCTCTGTCTTTGTAGGTGTTTGCACTTGGCAACAAGACATATGAACACTACAATGCAACGGGCAAATATGTGGACAAGAGGCTGTCAGAGCTGGGTGCCAGCAGAATCTTTGACTTGGGTTTGGGAGACGACGATGGCAAGTAAGTCAAAAGTGTCTGTTGTGCATTCCTGGCATTGTGTATCTCCTAAAACAGGGGTGTCAAAATTTTTCTTGTTGGGGGCCAGAAAGAGAAAAATATGTGCAGTCACAGGCCACAGACTCACACCTTTTTAGTAGTACTATAAGAGTTTTTTGGTGGTCATGGTACATTTTTAAAGTAGTCCAAAATCCAACACACCACCAGGTCTAAACATTTACTCACAACTGCATTTAAAAAAAAACCTGAATTTTGCACAAAAACTACAAACATGGCAACCGTGAAGTTTGCATGCTGAGCTATGAGTTGAGCTGCCTCGTAGCCCTTGTAGCGTTTTCTTACACTTGCTTACCACAAACAACTGGTTTTGTTGAGCTGAGAAGCTGCTGCTAGTTGTTTCACCTTCTGTTCTCGTTCAGCACAAGTGTATGACCTGAAAGGGTGATGTTTCATTTCATAATGTCTCTTAACAGTATACTCCTTCTTTACAGCATCTGTTTCGTGACAAATTAAACAAATACACACAACTCTGAACTCGGTGAACAAATATTCATTTTCCCAACGTGCCTGAAATCTTCTGCAGTCTGTCTATTTTTTTGTTTCTTTGGAGCAGTCATGTCTACCCAAAAGCTCAAGAACATTAATGTAGATGTAACGTCATTAACGTTTCGTGTTAGGGGGGAAAGGAGATTTAGATAAAGCGGTGTAGTTTTATGTAATAGTGACACCCAATGTTCAAACTAGGATTTTATTTATTTATTTATTTTTACAACCAGTGGTATTATTTATTTATTTATTTATTTATTTATTTATTTAATATTATATCTAACATGCCTTGCAGGCTGTTCCAAAAATGGGAACGGGCCGCAAATGGTCTGTGGGCCAGACTTTGGACATGACTGTCTTAAAACATTTTAATATCCGTTTCATTCTGCAGTCTTGAGGAGGACTTTGTGTCTTGGAGAGAGCAGTTCTGGCCAGCTGTGTGTGAGCATTTTGGAGTTGAAGCAACTGGGGAAGAGTCCAGGTGTGACACTTTGTCTTCTTCTAAATGCAGTAGTGATTGTTTTTCATACTATTTTTTGTATCTCATGTCTAGTTAATATAAAACTATTCTATTACAGAGTGCCACATCAAAAAATTAGAATATCATGAAAAAGATTTAATTTAAGAAATGGTCATATTTTATATTAATTACACAAAGTGTCACTGATACTTGTATCAGGTATATGCCCTATACTGTCCTCATTTACTCATACACGCTGTGGCAGTCAGATGCAAAGTTGTTGACCATTTCATACAGTTTACGTTGGCATATGGTAGACATTTAACTGCATCTCAAACTTAGTTTACTGTTATAATTAATAGTAAAAAATATTGAAAAATTAGTTTTGTGTTAACACGTTTGTTTTATTTTATTATATTTTATTTTATTTTATTATAATTTATTTTATTTATTTTTTTATTTTTTTATTTTTACACGTTTATGCAATTATAGTAAAGAGTAAATGCTTAAATAAAATCTAATTAATTCACTGTTCCATGTTGGTATTATGTTGGTTTCTGTTTAATGAGTTGAACCAAAGATTTATTAACTGTTACAAATGAACTGTTACACTATTTTAACTACAGCAGGGGTAGGCAACTCCAGTCCTGGAGTGCCGGTTTCCTGCACAGTTTGGTGATGTCACTGCTCTGACACTACAATTAAACATGCTAATTGCCCGCTGAGTTGAATCAGGTGTGTTTGATCAGGTAGATCACCAAACTGCGCAGGAAACCGGCACTCCAGGACTGGAGTTGCCTACCCCTGAACTACAGTGTTCCATAATGCTCTGAATTTATTTATTCTAAGTAGGTACTGGTATCTGTATCGGCAAGTAGAAAAATACATGTGCTTGTACTCATATTCATTTTGAAAAAATAGTATTGATACATCTCTAATTTCAAGCATTTTTTGTTTTACTGTTGATCAGTATGGCTTAAAGCTTATGAATATGAAAATATCATAATATTTTATTTGAGTAAATTGCTATTCAAACTGTATCAAAACAAACGGATGGAGTTGTTTGATAAATATAGGCCTCACACCCTCTTCTCTTTTGTTCTCTTAGCATCCGTCAGTATGAGCTGAAGGTTCATGAGGACATGAACATGAACAAGATCTACACTGGAGAGCTGGGACGCCTGAAGAGCTTTGAGAACCAGAAACCGTAAGTGTTGCATACTCAACCCAAACAATCCCTGTTAAAGTTTTTGGTAAAATGCACTTCAGGAAACACTACATAGAACACCTACATTTAGTTTGAACAGCAGCAGACAAACATAAGCAATAACAGTAGACAGATTAATAAATGCACACATTAAACTATACACTAGTGTACATTATAGGAGATTATTCAGCTGTGATCTACACTACAAAGATGACAGCAAGTGAAATAATCTTAAATCTAGTCTAAACGTAGTTCTCATTTTGAGAATGCTATAATGTAAACTTTTTTTTTAAAACTAAGTAAAATTCTCACCATATCGTCAGTTCTGATTTAACGTAACAGTTTTATTACTTAAAATGTTTATTTTAATTTGTCTTATAAGATAACATAAGATAATCCTTTATTGGAATGTTACTGCTGTCTATTATCAGGCCTTTTGATTCTAAGAACCCATTCCTGGCCGCCGTCACTGTTAACCGCAAGCTTAACAAAGGAGGCGATCGCCATCTGATGCACTTGGAACTGGACATCACGGGATCAAAGATCAGGTAACTAGTCTGAAGTTTCAGTGGTTACAGTTACAAACAGGACTTGGGTTTATATGTGACCCCGCCAGGGAAAACCAGGCCAAAGTCACTGGGCAATTTATTGAGATATCTTGTCAATATCGTGTCACTCACCTTAGCGACAAAACTTAGCCACTCGGTATTATTGCTGTAAATGAAAGATAATAATCTCAGATATGTATTGTAATACATATTTTGATCAAGAACAAAACTTAAATTCACAAAAAAGTTGTTTTGGAAAAAACAAATTTTGGAGAAAAAAAAAGACTTTGGCCTGGTTTTCCCTGGCGGGGTCACATATGCAGAATGCCAGATGCAGTGTTGCATCAAAACCTCAAAAATTGTTCATAATTTAATTCAAAAAAGGTAAATTTTTATTCATGCTGACTAAAGTCCCATTTCTTTGAAATGCACTTAAATGTACTATATTCGTGCACTTATCAAAATGTGGCATATTTGGACATGAATTGTTTATGTACATTGTGTTGACAACAAAGCACATAAGCACTTAGATAATCTGCTGGATAAGAGCTTCTATTAAACACAAAAGAAATAAGAGGGTAGCTGCCATAAAGGTTTAATGGCTTCAAGGCATCTAACTCCCAACTGCTCCCCAGACCCAACACTATGGGCACGCATGTGTTCACTAGTATACAGTAGTATACTTTTAAAGCTATATTTGAGCTGTATATATTAGCATGCTCAAAAACAACACTAATATCAGAATATAATAATATCAAAATACCAAAAAATAATAAAATAAGTACAGTTTGTATACATTTTAATGTGTTGATTTAATCCTTCAAAACCTGTTCTCATGGCAGTCCCAGTATTACAGTAGCTGGTAACATGCAATCGCTGGTTTGGTGCTTCAGTACTTTGTTGTGTTAAATCAAATGTGCTGCTGATGAACTTAATAAATCCATGTGATGCTAAGTACCATCAAGAAGAACATATGTTGTTCAAACAAACTAAGCTAATATGATATCAACTTCTTTTTCAAAACATCAACATTCTTGCTACTTCTTACTATATTTATGCTTATTTGTATTTAGAGAACATGGCATCTTGTGGTTATACATGTACAAGCACACTTATTGCCAAGAAATGTTATTTTAAATAACTGGCTTAGATGCCTAAAACGTTTGCATAGTACGGTACTGTATGTGTGTTCACTGCATGGATAGAATAAAGGTGGAGCTAAATTCGCAAGTCGTGTATAACCCAATGGTGAATATGTTTGTTCTAACTTCAAAGTGACGTAAATGTCATGTCAGAATATTATGGCCACACCTAGTTTGGAATGAACTCAGCCCGAGATGTCACAGCATATACAGTATAAATAAGTGAGCACATTAGTCAGTTGTAGCAGAGTGTAATACCATCATGATCAAAGGGAGCAATGTCAAAAAGGTCATGATAATAGGGTCCTGGGTGAAGGGTGTTTGCATTTTAGAAACTGCTAGCTTTGTGGGATGTTCTAGAGCTGGCATAGTGAAGGTGTACTGAGAATAGACTTCTAGTACACTGAGAGCCACCCAACAGTGGTGTCTTACCGGCCATTGATGCCAGAGAGGAACGTCAACACTGGCAAGTAGTACAGAGCAGTTAACCTCTACGATAAACACATCCGGGCCTGCAAAGCATGATTAAGGTGGTGATAATACTCTAATATGATCGTGTGTTACATTGTTGTGCTGTTTTCTTTTATGGCTGTGTACTAGTGCTGGGCAATAAAACAATATCGATTTTTTTTCACAATAAGTTTTCCCTCGATGACGATAAGCCGAGACAATAGAACTCGATAAGCATTAATGTTCGTTTCCATTTCGCGTCTAAGCAGCTTGACAGTGAGTTCAGAAGTCTAATACTTCTGCTTGTTAGCTCCTCCTCCTCACCAGCGCCGCCAAAATGCACTGTTGTGTTTAAGACAAGCGTGTGATTGGCCGGGAGAGAGAGCGCGAGGTCACTGTGTGCTCGTCCATTTGTGTGAGAAGAAGGAGGGGGCTCGCTGTGTGAGTGTGTGTGTGTGTGTGAGTCAGCCGGAGTGCTAGCTAGCATTAGCCTGTTAGCATGTTGGCTCTCTAGCCTGTTGTTATTTTGGAGTGGCTGCGGCCGACAGCAATCATTATAAGTTTCAACAATAAAGCGACGACTGTAAACGTCTTTCTTGTCCATCCTTTCAATGCGTCCAGTCGGAGGCTACAATATTATGTTGTGGCAGTAAACATTTTAATATATTAAACAGTAACATTTCATGTATTTAGTCTGATGTTTTTAGGAAGATGTTTAAAACTATGACAGCGTTAGGAAATTTTATATCATGATAATTATCGAGATTGATCAATATAGAAAAATTTATCGGGATAAAATTTTTGCCCATATCGCCCAGCTCTACTGTGTACACTTAAATCAAGTTCAGTATTGTTGCTGTATACTGTTATATGGATCAAAGGTAAAACAAACACTTTCTTAATTAACTGTTAAAGGTTGCTGCCATAAAAAGCATACCAGGATGCTGATTGGTTTATAGAGGATTCTGTTTGTTTTGCTACATTATCTGTATGAACAGTAAATGCACTTTCCCTTTGACTTATATACTGTTGGAACCTTATGTAATCTTAATGAGAATTAAGATTAAGTTGAACTTGTCTTCAACCAACCAGGTATGAATCAGGAGACCATGTGGCTGTGTATCCCACCAATGATATCAGTATTGTGAACCGACTGGGGGAAGTCCTTGGCGTGGACCTTGATACCGTTATCTCCCTGAACAACCTCGATGGTATGACCCTGTCCTTGGGCAGTTTGCTTGGCTTGAGTAATTTTCTGTACAGATGTCTCAGAGTACTTTGACTGATTGTGATGTCTTCATTTAGTCTCATTCATCCACATTAGCTGATCCTTGACTTGCTTGATCTATAACCCATATGTGTGGGGAGTGCTGATCTAAGCTGAATAACCATTTCCCCTACACACCTTTGATACTGTTCAGACAGTCAGTAAACTTTGACTTCGAACTCCTTAACCACATCTTTTTATGGTTGTATTTTTTTTTTACAATTTTCAGTAAATAATAAACCTTAAGATAGAATAGAGGGGACTGGAAAGGGGGAATGTTTTATATATTATTACAGAGGAGGGGAAGGGCCCCGAGTGGCTCAGCAGGCTAAGACGCTGACACTATGACCAGATGGTTCAAATTTCGGTCATGCTGTTTGCCATCAACAGCCATGGCACAAGAGAGCAAAAATTGGCAGTGCTCTCTCTGGGTGGGTAGATGGCGCTCTCTCTCCCTATCACTCACACATTGCAATGTCTGCTGACTCAGGCATCTACTGATTGGTCCATTCAGAGCTGGGAATCCTGCGCTTTCCTCCAAGCGCATTAGGCTCCCCAGTGACGGTGTATCAGCGGTAGTTCAAAAAGAGGCGGTGACCTCACACACAACGGAGCAGGATGTGCTTGTCCTCACACTCCTAGAGTCAGGGACATTGCAAAAGTGATGGAGAGAGTCCTAATGGATGGGATGGGTTAATTGGCTACTACTACATTGGGAAGGAGATAAAAAAATTGGCATAAATTTAAAAAAAAATTGTACATTAAAAGCCCATTGGTCTTATCGTTTGCTTCTCTGACCCAGTAGTGAAACCAATAGCTTTTAGTTTAGCGATAGTGACTCATCTCTTACCAAGCAAAGGCACGGATCTAGCTTAAGACTGACACCAAGTGATTTGTTGTTTTTCAGAGGAGTCCAATAAGAAGCATCCATTCCCATGTCCCACTACATACCGCACAGCTCTCACTCACTACCTGGACATCACTAACTCTCCACGAACCAATGTTCTGTATGAGTTAGCCCAGTATGCCTCTGACCCTAAGGACCAGGAGAACATGCGCAAGATGGCATCCTCTTCACCTGAGGGCAAGGCATGTACCACCCTCACATTCTGCCTTTCAGCTAAATCGCATGTCTTCAGCCTGTTAGATTTGAGCGTCTTTCATATCTATCTTATCCCCAAATCAGGCACTGTATCAGAGTTGGGTACTGGACTCATGCAGGAACATTCTAGCCATTCTGGAAGACTTACCTTCCTTACGGCCCCCCATCGACCATCTCTGTGAGCTCCTGCCTCGACTGCAGGCACGTTATTACTCCATCGCCTCCTCTTCCAAGGTATGTGTTGATTGTCCTGATGATGACTGTGGGTGTTATGTTGCATTGTACATGCTGCTAAATGGCGCCCTCTTGTGTCAGGTGCACCCTAACAGCATCCACATCTGCGCAGTGGTGGTAGAGTACACGACAAAGACCGGGCGCACTAACAAGGGTGTCGCTACCAACTGGCTGAAGAGCAAAGTGCCAACTGACAATGGACACAAGGCCACCGTGCCCATGTACATCCGCAAGTCTCAGTTTAGGCTGCCCTTCAAGGCCAGCAACCCAGTGATCATGATTGGCCCTGGCACAGGCATCGCTCCCTTCATGGGCTTCGTTCAGGAGCGTGCTTGGCTTAAGGAACAAGGTAGAAACTATATAGTTTTAGAACTCTGTGGATGCATTAATTGTTCTAAATGGCCTTTTCAATCATTCACAACATTACTCTGTTCAGCATACTTTACTGAAACGGTCATTAAATGGATATGCATATAAATGTCTTCTGTATGTTTGCTGAATAACTTGTGAGGTGAACCAAGTGTATTCCTACTGTCTCCTTAGGTAAGGATGTGGGAGAAACTGTGCTGTATTTTGGCTGCCGTCACAAGAACGATGACTTCTTATATCAGGAGGAACTGGAGTCATTTGAGAAGGCAAAAGCATTGACACAACTCAATGTGGCATTCTCCAGGGACCAGGAGAACAAGGTACCAGTTTTCCCCACCTTCCTGAGCAAAAATCAGCATGAGCTGGTGATTGTGGCTGTAGTATCCAATTTATTAAAAACACCTTGTGCTTGTACTTGCTTTTCACAGTGATTAAGGGCTTTAGCTTATAAACAATGTGTCAACCACTCTCTACTTGAGGTGAGTGCCCACTGTTGACCAGATATTAATTAGCGATATTATTACAGATATTAATTTAATTAATAATTAATTAATTATATTAATTAATGTATCTGGTTCTGCAGTGTAATGGGGCGTTTTTAGTGTAGTGGCTTATGAATGTGTGTCCCTAAATTGTCTAAACTAAATTGTCACCTGGTGTTCATCCAAATTTTAGGGCCACATCAAAAAGATTTAATATTATGAAAAAGTTCATTTGTGTTCATAATTAAATTTAAAAAAATTAAACTGATCTTTTATATTCTTTACACATACAGTGACATTTCACGCCTTTTTTGTTTGAATGTTTTAATGGCTTATAGCTCATGAAAATCAGAAATCCAGAATCTGAAGCCAGAATTATTAGAATATTTCATTTGGAGATTGATAGTATTCAAACAGTATCAAAAAAATTTTTTAAAGGCTTGAAAAATATCATTTTTATATCAAAAATACAATTTAAGAGTGTGCAGAATTTGCTATTTTTTATTAAAATAAAAACATAAAAAATGGTTTCAGTGGAGAAATTTTACATAAGACAAAGCTTGTGAACTTCCTGTAGATAACGTTGACCAATCCGGGGCAACTAAACCTCTGTGACATCACAACCACAACGTATATCTGGCACATTTAGATTCAGGGCTGAAGCCTCAAGCCACAAAACTGTAATTTTAGAAAATAATCACAATTTAAATCACATTGGCATTATTAGTCTGAAAAATCAGAATTTAATATTTTCCCCAAAAATCATGCAACCCTATTTATATGCAATTGAACATAAATATAAACCTTTTTGCCATATTCTAATTTTTGGAGAAGCCCTCGTATGCTTATATGTTGTTTCTAATCCCTAGGTGTATGTGCAGCATCTATTGAAGAACAATAAGGCGGATGTTTGGAGGCAGATCCACACACACAGTGCACATATTTACGTCTGCGGGTGAGTGGTCATCAAAAGTTGCATCAGTGATGATTTAAAATGAAACCTGCATTCATTTCACTTACACAAATGTCTTATTTCTCCAGGGATGCACGTAACATGGCAAGGGATGTGCAGACTGTCTTCTACGAGATCGCGGAAGAGCTGGGCGGCATGACGCACACTCAAGCTGTAGATTACATCAAGAAACTGATGACCAAGGGACGTTACTCGCAAGACGTTTGGAGTTAAACATCTCCTGTCCATGCATTTCCTTGAATTGTTTCAGAGGACGGCTTTAAATGTGCTCATAATTTTTCGAAAGTAGTAACAATGACAGACAGACTTTTAGCTCCCTCACTGTAGTTCTGGGCTTGTGCTTATGTTCTGGTAGATTCTGTCAGTGTACATAGATACTTTATTATAATATGTGGTATCGTGAACATATCAACTGTCATACAGCGCAATGTCATGATTTAACAGCTTACAGAATGCAGTTTGTAAAAGCACTGAGGGCTTATTTTAGCAATGTACAGAATGTTTAATATTTTTATGTGGGACAATAATCTGAACATTATGCTAATTATGTAATAGTATTATTACTGAACATAGTCTTTCACTTTATGCATAGAACTTTATATTTGTAATAAACGAATCTGCAGCAGCAACTAATCCAAGTAGCCTGTTAACTGAGCCTGAAATGTAATGGATCTGGCTTGTTTCAAGTTCAGGCCCCATCCACAAGAGAAAATACTATAAAAAAGACTGCCTTTAATAACTCTTAGGATAAGAGACCTTGATTATATAGGCCCAGCTAGGCATAGCTATGCACTTGATGCCATTTGTACTGTAGTCTACCTTGCTTTACTGTATGAATCAATACAAGGCATCAATTAATGTTTGCATTCATTTTTCTTCCTTTGCTTCTAATTTCTTATATCTGTATGAAAAAATCACATTTCACTTTTCTGGTGGACTCTCCCATGACACCACAACGTTTAGCAAAAGAATGATGCAAGAATTCAGATTTCCTGCACATTCCATAGGACATTGTAAGGAGGATAAATTTCATTTTACGTTTAATGTCTAGAATCAGTCCTCTAGACTCTTATTTTTATTTTTTTTTCCTGCATCTGAATGTTGTAGCATTCCATTCTGAACTGTACATTATGTAGGTTGCCTGTAAGTAAGAATGTGTCCAGTTAAAAATGCAATTTTATCAATATGTTTGAGTGTTTGTGACAAATGCTTACCCAGCTGTCTTGAACTAACAAAAATATTGTTGAGCTTATAGCCACTTCAAACCTCATTTCAATCATTTGTACATGACTTGCAGAATATAAGGGACTGTTTGCCTCTTAGAACTTTTGTTTACTAGTCGACCTGTGCCTTATTGAAAATGTAGTTTGCCTTTTTCATTATTAATGGAATATGAAGATCAGCATCACTAATAGTGAATGCATTCTTTTGGATGAGAATATCATGTAAATTGGTACTGTTGCTGTTACCTATTTTGTCAGCACCATATGGTTTTATATGCAATCAATGTTTCCTATATATTACTACTATCTAGGCATGTCATTTTTTTAAATTAATAAAATTAAGATTGAGATTTAATTTAATGCCGCGTTAGGTCTATTTATTTATTTGACCTGTTTTCTTGATGTCTGGTCCTAAGGATTGAAACATGATTTGGTTGGAATGTACTACACAGAAGGCCTTCATGCTCTTTGGTCTGTGAGGATATTGTCCATTTATTCCTCAAATTTACTGTATTATAAATGAAATATGTCAAGCTATTTTTTTTGTTTGTTTTAATGATCAGTTTTGGCTTTAATTTTAGTAAATTACTATTGGAACAGTATCAACGTCAAAACAAAAAGGCTTGAAATATGTCACTTTACATTTAATGAACATAAAATATATCAGTTTAAATGTAATTTTTGAATTCGATTATGAACACATTAGCCTTTTCATGATATTCTCATTTTTTAACATTTGCATTAATTGCTAGGTAAGACAGCTGTCATCAGTCGCTACCTTCTCATATTCCAGCAACACGGATTTAGAAGGTAGACATTAATAAAATGGCCAGTGAGAGTATGTCAATATTTATGAAAATTATAGATAGGGTCTAATAGGGTCTTGAGTCCTGCTGATGCTTTACTCACCTTGCAGAATCTAAATCCTAATATAACACCTGATACACATAATTAAAGAAGTCTGGAACAAGTTGACAAAACATGAGTAATGTTATATTCCATATCATCCATATCCAAGCCACTGTTCTCCAAAACGAACATTGCTGTTCGTCTGTAGTTTGCGAAAGATCACATGGAGAAGTCAGAAGACTATTGGAAGAATGTTTTGTGGACGGATGAGACCAAAATAGAACTTTTTGGTTTAAATGAAAAGTGTTATGTTTGGAGAAAGGAAAACACTGCATTCAGCATAAGAACCTTATCTCATCTGAAACATGGTGGTGGTATCAGGTTTGGGCCTGTTTTGCTGCATCTGGGCCAGGATGGCTTGCCATCATTGATGGAACAATGAATTGTGAATTATATCAGAGAATTCTAAAGAAAATGTCAGGACATCTGTCCATGAACTGAATCTCAAGAGAAGGTGGGTCATGCAGCAAGACAACGACCCTAAACACACAAGTGGTTCTACCAAAGAACGTTTAAAGAACAGTTACCGAAAACGTTTAGTTACAGTTTTTGATGTAAAGGGGGGGTCACACCAGATACTGAAAGCAAAGGTTCACATACTTTTGTCACTAACAGATATGTCATATTGGACCATTTTCCTGAATAAATAAATGAGCAAGTATAATATTTTTGTCTCATTTGTTTAACTGGATTCTCTTTATCTACTTTTAGGAATTTTGTGAAAATCTGATGTTTTAGGTCATATTTATGCAGAAAAATATAAAATTCTAAATGATTCACAAACATTCAAGCACCACTGTGTATATAAATATGATGATTACTTAGTACTTAATTAGTACTTAAATTAGTACAATATGTGACACTGTTAAAAATGTGAGAGTATCTCAGCCACCACTATCAGAACCGACCCTCCACTCAATCACAAGTTTAACAGCTAGACTTAATTTAATATGCAAGTCCCAAATCTGGGCCATCACTCCATGTGCCATTTGGCCACTACTAAATGCAAAATGTGGACCAGGTTTGGACCATATCAATGTTGCTATCAGGGATATTAACTGATAATATAAGCTTACATTTAACATACCAAGTGGGGTGGACATCAAATTCAGCATCCTGAAAAATTTGGCAAAGAAGACTGTTGAACAGCTAGAATGCTAAATCAGACAAAAATTAGACAACATTCTTCTCCCAAAACTCCAGTTTAGTCTCACAACTTCCCAGATGTTTACAAACTGTGTTTAAAACAATAGGGGATGATACACTATGGGAGCCATGACCCTGTCCCAACTTTTTTTTTAATGCCTTGCTGGCATCAAGTCTAAATGAGTTAATATTTTTTTGTAAAATGGTAAAATCTCTCACTTTTAACATCTGACATGTGTTCTATGTTGTATTATGAATAAAAATAAGGACCCATGAGTTTTTAAATCGTTGCATTATTTTTATTTACATTTATTTACATTTTACACAGTGCACCAACTTTTTTGTAATTGGGGTTGTAATAAAGAAAGGCTCTTTGAAAAATATGAAATGAGGATTAAAATTACACAACTTTGCTTCATGTATATGGTATTTAGAAGTATAGAATACAAATCTTTTTTTATTTTAGGGATATAATTCGCGTGATAATGTAGCATAGTAGTCGTATTGAAAATCTGTATAATTTGAACCACGGAACCGAATCTCGGCTACAGTGCTTTTAAATGATTCAATACAAATCACGTGATTCTTCTGAGAAAGGCGCTAGGACGATACCACTTTCTAGCAAGGAGGGGTATTGGGTAGAATAAAACATGTAAAAGAACTATATTTCTGCTTTATTCATGCATATTTAAGTGAGATTACATAGGCATAAGCTTATTTATTAATGTGTACGTATTTCACTTCTTTGTCATGCGTTAAAATATAAATATGTTGTAGATTAATATTTGGTACGTACCCACAACAGCTCGGGGAGTTTATAAGTACTGCAGTGTGCGTTTCGTCGGTGGAGAGCTTGTGCGTATTTTTGCTCAGAAGTGGAGGCTTAATTTTATTTTGTTACAGAACAATGGCCTCTGGTAAGCGATACTTTTATTTTTGTGTAATGTGTTTGTGTTGAAGCTCAGTTTACTGTTTATAGTAAGACGACGTGTTTGTGACCTAAATAAAAGCGAGCTGTGTAGGTCGTGTAGCTTAGCTGGCTAACGTTATCGTTTATCTCAAACAGTCTGTTCGAATATACGTTAATAAAAATACAGTAATATGTACTCGTGTATGGTATTCTCAGTTGACTAATGCTGTGATTTCTGTATAGCACTTTAGAGGTTAGGGTGTTGGAAATGTAACCGCGGCTGTCGTTTCACCGCCATTTTCGTTCAGCGGCGTGGTGTTAGCCTTTAGGTTAGTTTAGCTAGCTTCATACTGTTTCTCTTTAGCCGCAGGGTTGCCAGGTCCCTAACAATTCTCCAGTCTAGTGTTTCCTAATACTCCCGCGTAAATTGGTCCAAAATGTAAACCACATCAATTTGAAGAAACGGTTGGCTTTTGTAATTGAAAAATGTTTATACATGACATCATAACGCAAGACAGTAAGAGAAGTGCATACAACCTTGTAAGCAAGATGATGTATGGTATCCAAGTTTCCTTCCAGTTCCACCGAATTCTGTCATTTTGGAAAATCTAAACTCCAACATTATTTAATGAGCTATTTGGTGGTTGTAAAATATGTAATGTAAGACAAAGCCTCGCCACCTCCCGATTTTTTTTCCCGCGAAAGCATTTTCCAAATAGCCAGAAAAGGCGTAAAACCAGCGAAACTGGCAACCCTGGGCTCCAGGCCTTACAGCCCTCTGGGTGGACAAAGCCCTGTGATAGACACGAGAAGCACCCTGCTGGATGTGTAATCCCCTATATGCGTTGTTAACGGCAGTTTACTTAGTACTATTAGTTAGTTTAATTATATTTTTAATATATACTCTTATATAGAAGTGTCCAAATTTAGCTGGTTCTCATTGTAGAAATAAAAAAACAATTTAACTATATTGGTGTCCGGATATTAGTATTGGAATGACTCTGTATCAGATCCAAATTATAGTGGCTTTCATGGCAGATTGAAAGCACATGGGAAGAACTTCTAAGCATCTTTTATTAATTGGTCTGTTCTTTTTCTTGTAGATTCAGGCTATGGGCAGCCAGGAGCCCAACAAAGGTAGGTTGAGTTGTTTGAAGCTGTGTACTGTAACATTAATTTTACATGTATTAATTGCTTTATCAAATTAATGTCCACAAACATAGGCAGTTTTACTGTGCTGTTATGACTGTATCCCATTTTCTCCTGGTGTCTTGCAGCTATGGATCTTATGGGGGGTCCCAGAGTTATCAGCCTGGTGGACAGGTGAGTGTGTCTGAATTGTTGCTTTTGTGTTGCTGCTGCTGCTGTTTAATTGGCTAAGACTTTCATTAATTTGTCAACCTTTAGAGCTATGGCCAAGGCAATGGAGCTAACTCATATACGGGACAGAGCTATGAAGGTTATGGCCAGTCAGGTGTGTATGGTAATGGTTCCATAGCATAAATATTTATACAGGTCATAAAACTGAACATGTTTTCAGTTCATGTTGTTTGTCTCAAATTTTGCAGAGGGATTTGGACAGACATCACAAAGTTTCTCATCTAGTGGCTATGGCCAGCAACAGCAAAGCTATGAGGGTTATGGGCAACAAAGTTCTGAATCCTCATCAGGGTAAAACTTTAATGCATTTTGTATCACTGGTCAGCATAGTTTAAGTTGTGGTGAGTTTTGTTCAGGTTATTTTCAACTTTGGCCTTTCCTCTTGTCTTTGGTAAAGGTTTGGGGAAAAGTCTTATGGGCAGCAGGGCTCTTACAGTCAGCAATCTGAAGGAAGTTATAGCCAATCTGGAAGCTCATTTGGAGGCTCTCAGGGAGGTTATGGAAGGCGAAATGAAGGTAAAGCTAATAAAATGCATTTTTAATAATGTCTTGGGAGGCATGCTTATTTCATAATTAATTTTGACATGCCATTTCATCATTTTGTGTAGGTGAGAACAGGAGGTTTGGTGGAGATGATAGTGACAGGTCAGATGGGTACAGAGGCAGAGGGCGTGGCAGTTATGATCGCGGCGGCTTTGACCGCGGTGGTTATGACCGTGGAGGCTATGACAGAGGTGGAAGAGGAGGACCACCCTTTGGTATGGGGTAAGTCCCAAAGTGTGCCCACCTAACAGGTACTACCCACTGATAATTGTTTAGTAGAAATGCATGTGATCTCACACAATCATACATCGTTATCCCTCTGTGTAGATCTTTCATTTCATCAAGTTTTGTCATATGTGCTCCATTATAGTCCAATATGGTAATGAGCGTGATGTTTTCATTAATAGTTCAACTTCTGAACATGACACATGCTAGTGCAAGGGGCAGCAAAATGTAGTTTTTTTAGGGCAGCTTTACAATGTTACTTTGTTCTTCTCAGTTACTAATGATTAAAACCTGCATAACACTAGGTGTAACATTTGAAGATTTGCCATAAATTTGTGCCGATACATCTTCAGGTGGTATTCTGGAAACGTTTGTGTGGCTTTGCACAGATTAAAAATGTCAAGCAAGTGTTTTCTCCCTAGTTTTTGACCCGGTATTTGTACGTAAACGGGGGATCCATGTTCTTGATGAAGAATTGATTGTTACATCTCATCACCGATTTAAAGAACAAGAGCTGGTTTTATTGGAGGTAGGGCTGCCACAAACGATTATTTTTATAGTTGACTAATCACCGATTATTTTTGCGATTAGTCGACTAATCGGATCATATGTTAATTGCATATAAAACATACAGCTTAACGCACTAGAATGCAGCTGTTATTATATAACATCATTAGATTTCAGCTATATGCTAACTAAAAATAAAAACAATTAAGATCATAGTTCATTAAACCTTTAATGAAATATGCAGCTTGTTGCAACAAACAATTATTTAACTGTTTAGCATAAAGTGTAAACGTAGCAGTGAAACATAACGTTAGAAATGTTAGCATTAGCATTCCTATTCAGACACATGACTGTTAGAACGTTACAGAAAACACATGAATGTGTTCTAAGGCTGATGAATCAAATAGTCATCACTAATGTTAACTTTTACAGCTATAAATATGAGTAAGCAGCAAGTTAACTCTCTGTTTACACTCTGTTTAGCAGCTAACTAGCAATTTAGCTTAACGAGATAACGGTCCCTCTTCATCATTGTCACAATCAGGCACAACAGCTTCCTTTTCAGCTTCCCTTTTGCATTGCACACGTTTCTCTTTTATTTTCTTAAAATGATCTTGGCCCACTCTTTTGAGCTCCGTCGCCGGGTACTATTTTGAGCCTGTCTGTATATAACGTCCTGTGACGTCATCCACGGGCTACCCCGGTTATCACTACTGCACATGTGCGTCAAGGACAGAAAGGAAGACGCAGCAGTTTGGAGAGAAAACGAAAGTAAAAACAAAAACGACGCATCAAATATTAAATTAGTTGTTGACTATTTTGATAGTCGACATAATCGTGGCAGCCCTAATTGGAGGCAGTTTAAGTAACGTAAATTTTCCTTTAGATTTGAAGTCATCCAGCATTCCTTAAATTTATTTACATGCTGTGGATCCCCAACTGAACAGAGATATCTTGACCACCGTAAAGAGAATACGTGTTCCCCCTTCTTACTGATTTAGACCTATTTGATTAAAATGCAGATAGAAAGTTAAGGTTAAATTGAACTTGATTGTCAGTGCTTGGCATTGTCCTTTTGTTAAACATTTGTCTTGTTAATTAGTTAATCTTTGGAGCTAGTCATGTCATTAAGGTAATCCATCAGACTTGTTAGTTCGTCACTGTTATGGCTTCCTTTACCATCCTTGCTATAAAACTCCCTGTGCTTGTTTTGGAGAACTCGTCCTGGAAGTTAACACCTCAGAAGCTGAAGTTCAACATTCAGTCTCTGCCCATGAAATGGTATCTTTGAAGTGTTGTATTTATTTTTCTCATGGAGTCGTATGCTTTTGTGTTAACATGGTCTACATTTTATACTACAGGTATCAAAGTGAATGAAATTAAACTTGGACCTCAACTATTGGAGCTCAAATAAGCACTCAGTGGAAGAAAATGCCAAAGTGCACTCAACCTCTCGAGTGCCTCAGTTCTTATGTAGACATGCCTACATCTAGCAGTATTCCTAATACGAGGGAGCTGGGAGGAAATCCTTCATGCTCTGCTCAGTTTTGGCAATGTAAAAGCTATAAAATAATTAATTCTGAATTTCTGTCCCTCAAATTGGATTTAAGTGGAGTCTATTTATCTCAATTCTTAATTGAAATGTCTAACATTGGCCCAGCTCTTAAGCCCATGTGCATCGACAGGAGTGATTTCCCTTTGCATTACTGAACCATGACAGGATACAATGCACATAAGAGGGGAGCCTTGAGCTCCCAGGTTGCAACAAAGGAAAGCCATCATATCTTCCATTTTTCCTCTGCAGTGGTGGTGACCGTGGTGGCTACAAAAATTACGGTGGTAAGTGATGAGCATCAGAACTGTCTCAGTGGGGGAAAAAAGAGAGAGCTTAATTGGCAAAAGAGCAGTGAACTCTTGACAGCCACCTCTTTTTTTTTTTTTGGTCTGACAAACCGAAAGAACACCTCCTTCCATATTGTCATAGGTTTTCCTTTTTGGTAATGCTCTTGTTGGCCTAAGATACAGTGGTTGATTTAACTGGTAATGGTATTTGTTGCATGAGGACATTTGATGTTAAAAGGAAAAAAAGTCAACGTTGTGGATGCAAGCAGTGCCTGTGGCGAAGAAGAGACACATGCTTTAGCTGAGGAATACTTGGTGGTTTTTATTTTACTAAACACTCGCAAGAACATTGGTGCTGGTTTGACAAGGTGTTGACAGTCATGCAGCTGATACAGAAAGATCTGGTGCATAGTTGTAAAAGTCAAATGTAGCTTTGTAGCTGACAGTTTTTCATAGTTAATAAATTAGGTTAATTTGGCTTAACTGTCATCTTAAAATTGCTCATGGCTTCTTTCCTTTCCTGTCTTGCTGTTTTTCAGGACCCAGAGACTACAGTCAAAAGGATGATACAGGTAAGGAGGCATGAATGACTGATTTCTCTTCTAAATACTATTATCTTAATCTTTCATGGTTGGTGTACATGTTGGTTATTGAGATTGCTTTTCTCTTTTCTAGATGAGCAGGACAACTCTGACAACAACACCATCTTTGTCCAAGGACTTGGGGAGGATGTTACACCCCAGGAAGTTGGTGACTACTTCAAACAGATTGGAATCATTAAGGTAGATTTAACCAACATAACTTCAGTTATGTATGGAGTTACAATATGAAATACTGTGTGGTGGGGGAAGTAACCACCTCGGATACCATAGCAACACCTTAGCAACCACCTCGGATACCATAGCAACACCTTAGCAACCACCTCGGATACCATAGCAACACCTTAGCAACCACCTCGGATACCATACCAACACCTTAGCAACCACCTCGGATACCTTAGCAACCACCTCGGATACCTTAGCAACCACCTCGGATACCTTAGCAACCACCTCGGATACCTTAGCAACACTTATAAACCATCTGGGATACCTTAGCGTGTGAGCCATGTGAGCTGCACAACATCTGCGTTTTCTTCAGGAAATGCACTTCTCTAGTTTTTAATGCTCTGTCCATTGGGGTTGAGATTTGTATGCAGTTTGCTGTGCATGTCTGAATCGTGATGTTTTGCTTCTAGGTGAATAAAAAGACTGGCAAACCTATGATCAATTTGTACACTGACAAAGCCACTGGCAGACTGAAGGGAGAAGCCACAGTGTCATTTGATGACCCTCCTTCTGCCAAAGCTGCCATTGATTGGTTTGACGGTAAGAGATTTTGTTCTATCCTACTGTTGCGTAGTATGAAAGTAACCACGCTGATGCTTAACCCTTGTCTGTTCTTGGTTAATTACAGGCAAGGAGTTCAATGGTAAGCCCATTAAGGTTTCATTTGCCACCAGAAGGGCTGAATTCGCCCAGAGAGGAGGAGGAGGAGGAGGAGGAGGTGGCGGCGGCGGCAGAGGGCGTGGAGGTGCGTCACAGTTGAACAAGTTGGTATAATTTAGTCTCATCAACTTTGCAGTTACATTGTTTTTCATTCTTTGCAGGTTTCAGAGGTAGAGGGGGCTTTGGTGGTGGTCCTAATTTTGATGTCAAAGGAGGAGATTGGCCTTGTCCTAACAGGTGAATTAAATAAATTCATTGGGATGGGATTTTTGTTGTAGAATTAAGAAGTATATCGATTTGTAAATATTTTATATTTATAAAAATTAATTATATCTTGTTTCATGTCAATGTTACAGCTCTTGTGGCAATATGAACTTTGCCCGGAGATATGAATGCAACAAATGTGGGGCACCAAAACCAGGAGGAGACAGCTTTGGAGGTTCGTGTGAAGGAATATTGCCGTTTTTACATGTATTAATGGTTTTGTTCTGCAGGGGGCACCATTATCTAATTTTTTGTTAATGCTTAAGGTTGGCTCTGTAGTATGTCACTCTTAAGTTTCTCTGGCCTTTATCACTTTTTAGACCGTGGCGGTAGAGGAGGATATGGCGGTGATCGTGGTGGTTTCAGAGGTGGTAGAGGTGGTTTTCGGGGTGGAGACCGTGGAGGCTATGGTGGTGGATATAAGATGGGAGGAAGGTAAGATGACTTGGGATTTGAAGCCATTTTCTGATCAGCAGTTGAGAATCGTATGTAAATGTATATAAAGAGGGCTTAAGTGAGTTTTCTGGGCATGTTGTATTTCTCTTCTGGATAAGAGGCAATATAATAAACAAATGGCATCAAGGGGGAATAAAAGTGCTGTTAAGGTGCACCTCGCGGTTTTGAGATTTGATTGGAGTAGGCAAAACACCTGTAGAGCTACATTTGACCAAGTTTTTAAAAACTCAATGTGGTATAAGGTCGACATGCTGCTTTAATCTCAACAGGATTAGTAATGCTGTCTTTGTAATCAGACCAGTGGTCGTTGAGTAATGACTGTCCAGTATACTCAAACACTTTATAAATGTACACATTTTATGATTTTTTTAAATGTATTGATGTATACACTTAAATTTAGAAACGAGCTTGATCATAGTTGTGCAAATGAACCACATTGAAAGTCTCGTTTTAATTTCTTCACTTTAGGGGGGACCACAGAGAAGAGAGAAGAGACCGGCCATACTAAAGGATTCAAGCAAGACTCCATTGCAACCATGAAGCTGGGTGGGGGGTGGGCGAGATATAACCTGGGGTAAAAGTACAGGAGATGTCCATTTTCCACAGTCTTTTACAGCATACATTTTCTGCCAGAGTGTCCCATGTACTGCTTCCAGTGGCTCTCTGCTTGGAAGTATCAATATGAATCTACTGTTTGAGAACTCTTGGGGTTGAGATGATGGGGGAGGGTTAGAGGTAATTATTTTTGTTACTCCCTTTTAATTTCCCTGACTAGTGGATTTTTGTGTGTTAGACCCGTCACATTCATATCATTGTTTTGTAAGATCGCAATGACCTGTTTTACTTGGTTTTGTGTTGTTTTGTTTTTTTTGCAAATGATATTAAACATTCTGATCTTAATGTCTGGTTTGGTGTTTGAGGGATTTCTGAAATGTTCACTGGTTACATTACATTTAGCGGACGCTTTTATCCAAAGCGACTTACAATAGTGGGAAAGTACAGATGCGAAAAATACTAGAGTTGTACTAGTATTTACTAGTACTAGTATACTAGAATTAACATTTTGATATCGAGTGCTGAGTGCATATCAGTACTCATGGGGAGTATTTGGGATCACTAGAGCAGGTGCTCTTTGAAGAGCTCAGATTTTAGGAGTTTCTTGAACCCAGTGAGGGACACCTCTGCTCTAGTGGTGGTAGGCAGCTTGTTCCACCATCTGGGAACTACTGAGGAGAACAGTCTGGATTGCTTTGTGTGAATGTTAGGCAAAGCAAAGCGACGTTCAGTGGAGGAGCGCAGCGACCGGGCAGGGACGTAAGCTTTTAAGAGCGAGTGTAGATAACGGGGAGCCTACTGTCATCACCTTATAGGCGATCGTGCAGGCTTTGTGTTTGATCCGGGCAGCAATCGGAAGCCAGTGTAGCTCAATGAGCAGTGGGGTGACGTGCCCGTTTTGGATGGTTAAAAACCAGACGTGCTGCTGCATTCTGGACCATCTGTAGTGGTTTAATAGTGCAGGCTGGGAGGCCTGTTAGCACAGCGTTGCAGTAATCGAGGCGTGAGATAACCACAGCTTGTACCAAGAGCTGAGTGGCATGTTGCGTTAGGAACGGTCTGATTTGTCTGATATTATAGAGCACAAAGCGGCAGGACCGTGCAACAGAGGACACATGATGTGTGAATGAAAGCTGGTCATCAAACAGAACCCCGAGGTTCCTAACAACCTTTGACAGAGAAAGTGAGAGAGAGTCGATCGTCAAGGTGAGGTTGTGTTTGCGGGGAAGACCAGTAGTTCAGTCTTTGATTATTAACTATAGGTTCATTTATAGGACTGGAGGTTACAATCCTTAATCTTCAGTACTTGTTTAGTCAGCACATCAACAGCCTTTTGAGGTGATTGGCTGTCAAATGGCCATGATAACCACTGCAACGCACTTGCGTACCTCGACTTTGCTGGGTATTTCAGCCATTTATCACAATATGCTCTCAGGTGAGGCAGGCACACCACCGGCTGATCAGACCAGGGTGTGTCGCAAGGTGAGGGGTCATTTGGCAGGCCGTACAGCATCTTTTCGCTGCTTCTTTCGGTGGAGGGGAGTTCTTGACGACCTTCCGTTGGGCCTGCCATTAAGCTGTAGGCTCAACAGTGAGGAAATAATGGCAGGAGTTGGACCATAGGACCAGGGCTGTGATATTTGGTGGGAAGATGAGCCTCGAGTAGACACGTTTCCAAATGGGGCTTGGTTTGCTTTTCGCCTCCCCAGCCAAAAGATGTAAGGTGTGAGAAGGTTATTGCTTCCGGCTGTTATTGGCGGTTTTTCATTGACACTATACTAGTGTGTCTCCAAGAAATAGTATATGAATAGAAATAGAATATGGTTGGTATTTAGTCCAATTCTAGCTTTTATGTAATTAAAATGAAAGTTGACTTTTTAAATTAATTTCCTGGAGCTGCACGTGCTCAGCTGTAGGTGGGTGGGAGGTGGCCACGCCTCTTCGGAGGCGTTCCCTTGTTTAAATGGTAGAACACTCGTTCTCGTTTGGAGGGAGTGAGAGTCTGGACGTGTACGCTGACAGAAGCATGTTGTTTCTGAATGGGAAGCCCTTCAGCTGTGTAGCTCTGTGATGGCTCTGGACTCTTCAGAGCTGAAGAGGAACATGCTCAGGCTGCTCTGGTCTGTTTCTGTGTTCGTGGCCACAGCTGAGAGCTCTCCACTGACTGACCGGCACACTGACCCCGCACACGTCCAGGTGGGCATCAGGTTTTTGTTTACTCTGCGCTAAAAGTGTAGTGTTTGTGTTTACACGGTCGTTAAAATGCTGCACAGTGATGATAAATGTAAAACAGAAGCTGGTGTTATATAGGAGTCTCGTATGTTGTCACTGTTAGTTCTGTAATGGATGTGCTAATGTAACATTCAAGACTTTACATCTCCTGTTGGAGGACAAACAACCTCCACTCCAGCCCTGCAATGACCAGAGGTCCTCTGATATTACCAAACGTTTAATATTTAAAAGTCAAAATATTCACCAGTGCTGCATAATAACCAATCACATACTGCAAAAACAATCAAATAGTCCCACAACCAAATACTGCTAATAACTAACAAAATACTACCAATAACCAATCAAATACTGCCAATAACTAAATTCTACCAGTAACTAACATAATGTCAATAACTAATCAAATACTTCCTGTAACTAATAAAATACTGCCCATTACACATTACACTAATGAAATACTGCCAGTATCTAATTAAATACTACCAATAACTAACCAAATACTGCCAGTAACTAATTACATACTATCATTAACTAATAAAATACTGCCAGTAACTAATTAAATACTATCAATAACTAATAAAATACTGCCAGTTACACATTACACTAATACAATATTCCCAGTAACTAATAAAATAGTCAATAACTAACCAAATACTGCCTGTAACTAATTAAATGCTATCAATAACTAATAAAATACTGCAAATTACACATTACACTAATAAAATACTGCCAGTATCTAATTAATTACTATCAATAACTAACCAAATACTGCCAGTAACTAATTAAATACTATCATTAACTAATAAAATCCTGCCAGTTACACATGACACTAATACAATATTCTCAGTAACAAATAAAAGTCAATAACTAACCAAATACTGCCTGTAACTAATTAAATGCTATCAATAACTAATAAAATACTGCAAATTACACATTACACTAATAAAATACTGCCAGTATCTAATTAATTACTATCAATAACTAACCAAATACTGCCAGTAACTAATTAAATACTATCAATAACTAATAAAATAATGCCAGTAACCAAATACTGTGAGTAACTACTAAAATAGTCAATAACTAACCAAATACTGACAATAACTAATTACTGTTAATAACTAATAAAATACTGCCAATAACCAAATACTGGCAGTAACTAATTAAATACTGTTAATAAATAATAACATACTGCCAATAAACACATACTACCAGTGACTAACAAAATATTGTCAATAACTAACCAAATACTGCCAACAAACAGTATGCACATGAATATCTCAAGCCAGAGTTGCCAGGTTTGGGGTTTTTGCCAAATTGGGTTCCTTTCAAGAAGAATAGATGGATGGACAGATAGATCACTTTATTAATCTCTGAGGGAAAGTCATGTATTACAGCAGCTCAAGTACAGTAGAGCGAAACAAAAAATCATACAAATGAATAAATAGAAGGCAAAATAAATAACATAAAAAGGAAATAAAAGTAATCTAAAAGTCTAAAATGTGCAGTAAGTATGTTGTAATGATATTATGTATACAATAATGTGTATTGTGAGTTATCTAAAAACGTCTGAGCACTAAACTAAGTACAATATCTAAACTCTCAACCAACTGACTGTGCACTGTAAAGTAAAAGATGATACAGTTTGTGTAGTGTAGGTCCAGTCTAAGCCAGAATGAGGATGTGACTGTGAATTCTGAGTCACTCTAGAATAGAATCACAGTCTTTCTGTCCTGTAGTTTCCTTTAAAACCTTTTAGAAGCTCTCTGATTAAGAAATACTTTCATTAGCTCCACATGAGCTCTTCACTACCCCAGCACTGTTGCCTTCACTGCTTTTCTTTACTCTGTTCTCTCTCTCAGAACTAGTTTTGCGCTGAATGATCTCTGTAGAAGGCTGTTAGTTAATGGGTAGTGTTTAGTTAATGTACGTTTTTACATTGTTATCCTATCAGCATGAAGCTGAAGTCGGCTTCTTATTCATGAACATTCAGATACACCAAACCCAGTAATAGAAACTGAGCTTTTTTTGTGGGTTAACTGTGATGCTCTTTGAAATTCATAATGAAGTTCGTTAGTCTGATACCACATAGTAGTGCATCTTCAAAAATGAGAATATTGTGAAAAAGGTTGTGTGTAAAAAGGGTAAACCGTCATTTATCTTATATACTTTACACATAAAGTGACATCCATACATCCATCCATCCATTATCCCATCCTCTTAATCCTTATCAGGGTCGTGGTTAGTCCTCCACCCCATCACCAGGCACAGGGCAATCCATCACTCCATCGCTGGGTGCACACCCACACAAGCACACATGGATGAACAATTTAGAGTACCCAATTCACCTGACCTCCATGTTTTTGAACTTTGGGAGGAAACCAGAGACCCCGGAGATAACCCACGCAGACACGGGGGGAAACATGAACACTCCACTCAGATGGGGACTCGAACCCAAGACCTCAGTGCTGAGAAGCGAACGTGCTAACCACCAATCCATCGTGCCACCTCATAAAAATTTGAATCTAATCTAAATGCTCAATACTAACCCAGCCCTTTTAGTTTTATTAAGAAACATCTATAAGAAGTTTATCAGCAATATGTTATATTGATTTTAAATTAATTGTTAAAATCTCTTTAGTAGAATTCACATTTTTTTCAGTGTGAAATTAATGAAAGGCCTTGCTTGGGAAATCATTTTAAATAATAAATAAATACTTTCATATTTAATTGGGAGTAGTTGTTAATAATAATAATAATAATGATAATAATAATAATGATGATGATGATGATGATGATAATAATAATGATCATAATAATAATAATAATAATAATGATCATAATAATAATAATAATAATGATCATAATAATAATAATAATAATAATAATGATCATAATAATGATAATCATAATAATGATGATGATGATGATGATGATGATGATGATGATGATGATGATAATAATAATAATAATAATAATAATAATAATAATAATAATAATGATCATAAAATAATAATAATAATAATGATCATAATAATAATAATAATAATATCATGATGATAAGTGTGAGACGTTTGGTGTTCCCATCTCATTGCTTTTTAATGTTAAGTGTTTTAGAACGTGCCAGTATATCAACCTTGCTTAACGTTTTAGCCTTTAAAGGTTTTCAGAAAACTGAAAGATCAGTCGTTTGCTGCAAAAACATGTGCAGGTAAAGGCCATTCAACCCAACCCACAAATGGTGTAAGAACATTTTCTTACAGATAATAATAATGAAAATAATAATAATAATAATAATTATTATTATTATCTGTTTTCCTCCCACAATCCATAAACATGAAGTAAAGTGAATAATTGTGTGTGTGTGTGTGTGTGTGTGATTGGCACCCTGTCCTGGGCTTGGCTATGATAGTCTGCCCTGCCCTATGCCCAGTGAGGTGGTAAGGGACAAACCGCAACCCTGTTTAGGATTAAGCAGATAAGATGATGGATGGATGGATTGATTATTATTATTATTATTATTATTATTATTATTATTATTATTATTCTGCATAGGACCATATGTCTTGTGCCTTTCTTGTGTTTTCTCCATAACTTTCTTCACAGGCCTGAAGTCGTCTCTGCAGCTGCTCTTACCTCTTTTTATTGGGAATCTATGGGTGGTCTGGAAGTTTATACACCATGGGCACCAAAGGCAATGTCGAGTTTACACAAAAAGACTTTCCTTTAAGGCATGGAATGGAAAACGCTGTGTTTCTCATAAAAGAAGTCAAAGAAAGTATTAAACATGTTATTGTTCTTACATATATTACGGGCTGACAGAGCTTGAGGGTTTGTTGGACTTTCCCCGTCTGTCTGCTGTAGTTTTGTTGCCCTTTAATGTATTCTGTAAAGTGCACTTTTTACAAACCCGGATACTGGCATTGTGAAGTCTGACACTGCAAGAAAATGTTCTTACACCATTTGTGGGTTGGGTTGAATGGCCTTTACCTGCACATGTTTTTGCACCAAACGACTGATCTTTCAGTTTTCTGAAAACCTTTAAAGGCTAAAACGTTAAGCAAGGTTGATATACTGGCACGTTCTAAAACACTTAACATTAAAAAGCAATGAGATGGGAACACCAAACGTCTCACACTTATCATAACATGATGGACCTGTGATCCAAAAGAAAAGTAACAAATGGTAGTTTTTTAATTCCTATTTCAAACCCTTATAAGGAAAACACTTAACATCTTTTTTTTACTTTTGTATCAGAGCTTCATCATCTCAGCAGTACATAGTGCTTATGAGCAGTATTAAGTGACATAAGTTTGGTGTTTCTAGCTCATTGTTTTAGTGCATTAAGCCACATTAAGCTTTTACACATTCATTGTTTTATTATAACTCGTTTTCCTTTTCTGTCAGGTGATTTTAATCATTAATTGAAAGCACTGTTGATAAAGTACGTAGATGTAGATCTGTCTAGAGATTGCGGAAGTGGTTTATTTGTGCTTTGACATTCACACTAACTCGCTTGTTTGCTTAATGGACTTGCCTTGAACCAGATTATTGTGTGACGCATGTTTGGTTCATGAACCTTATCTGAACATGCACTTTTTGAAAGAAAGACTTTATACAGTGTGTTACTTGAAGACTACATCTACATGGGATCACTACATAAAGTACTTAAAGGGGAAATATTATGCAAAACTCACTTTTTGCATGTTTTTATGTTTCCACTTGGGTCTCTACTGATCCTATAAACACTCCAAGTGCGACAAAAAACATCCATCTCTTTTCTGTGAGTCAGTTGAAAGATTTTGGTGTCAGGAATCATATGCTTCTACAAACCGGATTCCAAAAAAGTTGGGACACTAAACAAATTGTGAATAAAAACTGAATGCAATGATGTGGAGGTGCCAACATCTAATA
>BRDA01006134.1:0-21025 GCA_036984385.1 Crenuchus spilurus
AATATTAGATGTTGGCACCTCCACATCATTGCATTCAGTTTTTATTCACAATTTGTTTAGTGTCCCAACTTTTTTGGAATCCGGTTTGTAAAAGTGCCATCAATAACCTTTGCTATTAAGATGACAACAATCAAAGAAGACCTTTATAATGAAAGTTCAGAGAAAAGATTTCAGCTCAACCTGAAGTAGTACACACCAAAAGTAATGAATCCCGGTAAACTTGTGTATGCTGTGCTAATAATTTTCCTGGTATGAGGATGTTGGTGCAAATGGATGTCAGATACGTTATTCATATACGATCTCTACTGCATCCAACTAATTGCCTCTCTTTTTTTTTTTGTTTTTTTTTTTTGTTTTTTGAGGAAATGGAGACCAATGATGGAAGACTATTTGCTGGATTCTTTTGCGTACACCTCCATCCACAGCTGCCAACCTTGGATCCTCACCATTATCACCACCATCAATAAAACTGAATTCTAATAAGCTCGTTAGTAACTATCAATCGGATGCTACCAGTCTGATGAACTGTATTGTGGCCGTAGATTGATGCCACTACCGTGATAATTATTATTTTACACTACAGCACAATGTCTGACTTAACTGTCGGTAATTTGATCGGCAGAGGATGGATCCCCTTTGCAAGTCTTGGTTCTTCCCAAAGTTTCTTCCTCCAGCCTTGAGAGAGTTTTCCCTTGCCACCGTCGCCTTCAGATTGCTCACATCAGGTTTTTATTTTTTCTTTATTCTAATGATCTGTTTCTGATATTAATTATGTGAAGCTGCTTTGTGACAATGTCAGTTGTAAAAGGGACTACTACATAAATACATTTTGATTGATGATTGATTGATGACAACAGTAAAGATCACTATCTGTACCACTGCTGGATAGCTTTTGCCTGCTTGGATCAATTGCTAATAAAAACAGATCCAGTAGTCAAGAAATACAACACAGACTTGCTGTTGGTAATACAAGGAATGGAGGACACAAGAAACATGAAAGAATTGGAAAGGATCTTCAAATGTAATGTTTTGTCCTTTCAAACAAAGATCAGAACCGCCCAAACTGTGGTCCTCTGTGGATATTAAAGCTGGACAATAAAAAGCAGCACAGGAAGAATATTAATGCCTTCGGTGTTCAACTTTGTTGGAAAATACTTGAGAGAACACTGGACAGCAAAAAAAAACAAAAACAAATAAATGGATCCTCCACCAAATCAAACCTCACCTTTCATTAGAAGCACTGATAACCAAACTGAAGCTCTCTTATTTTGGACACATTATTAAATGCTTGGAAGGTAAGAGATGACCATGATGAGTCATGACATTAAGAAGCCTTTAGACCAAAAAAGAAAACATTGTTCTGAATGATTCATGTGATCACCAGGATTCAGAAGCACTTAATAATTAGTAGTATTGATGCTAATAATAGTGCTGGACCCATTTGTAGTAACTTCTACAACTACAGAAGAACCTCCAGTTGGTATCAGGTTAGTCCAGCTCTATTTTTCTCACTTTGGTCTAAAACAACATGCTAAGCTCCAAAGTGAGAGAACTTGAGGTGAACCAACACAACAGAATCAACTTAAACTCTAAATATAGACTAAATGTTCTGAAGCTGAAGTGAGGAGAACGTAGACCACTTTGACTATGTTTAAGCTAGTAAACAGAGCTTAGCTATGTGTTACTCACCTTTGATAGCTATTGTTATTACTCAGGCTCACTGCAAACAGCTTCTACACGACGCTGGACGATCCAACAAAGATCTGGGAGTGTAGGCAGCCAGCTTTGGCTCGTTGTCTTCTGAAATTCGTTGTAAGTTTTGCTTATCGACCTCGTCATGGCTTGAGTTGTGTTGGAGAGGAGGAGTCCAGACCGGTGCATTGTATCGAGTGGAGAAGATAATCTGAGGTTGTCCTGGTTTGTCTTCGGTGGACCATGAACCAGAAAGGAGGCTGCTTTTGAGAACATGCTTTATGCATGCAAAGAGGCATTTGTACAGGCATGTAGATGGACTCCAGCGGACGAATGTGATCTTAGAAAGCAGTTCCAGCTCTCCTGACCGAAGCTAGCTAAAACAGTAGACGGATTGTTGTCGAGAAGAAGTGCTGGCTAGCTAGCGTTAGCCGCTCCGTGTGGATTTTGACGTTGTGCTGCTGTTGCTGCTGGATGTTTAGATGTTTATAAACCCGCCAAGAGATTGCTACAGTCTGTGCTGACCATGGAGGATTTCACTGAACTAAAACAGAGTCTACAGTGAGTATTTCGTCGTTGTTTATACATTTATTTTGTTCGCTTTAACGATTAAGCTGGAGTTAACTTCTTATCTGAATTTTTTGTTCCACCTTAAATAGCGCGCCAGTTCCATTCACGCGCCGTGTGGCGTTACAGTTACTGTTGAGTTATTTAAGGTGGAACTGGACATTCTTAATAAGAAGCTAATTTAATGCGTAGCCGAATGAGCTAACGCTAACGCCAGTTGGTTATCGTACGTTTACGTTTAAATTGTACATCAGCACATTTACACTTTTACGAGGCAGTTCTTAAAAATGAAATAAGATAACAACAATATATTAAATGTCACTAAAAAGACCAGAGTGGTATTTATTAACAGCGTTAGTGACTGTAAGCTAGGTTGGTGAGTTAGCTCATGTGAAAGTAGATATTTTAGCAAACAAAACACAATCCCATGTAACCAGACTGCTGTGTTAGATTCTGGGCTAATATTGTTTTAAAATACACCAGTCTGGCGTATATGAGTGTACTGTAAATAGTCCACAAATGTCAGAAATATGGAAATCTAGCTGACTAAGGCCTGCGTGTAAGGCCTCAGATCCACGATGTAAATTTCACACCCCTACATTACACCTTCTGCACTGCAGTGTGGTGTTGGCTTTCTTTTAAAAATATCACATTTTTATACTCTTAAATACACTCAGCTCCATCGGGAGTGGACTTGGTATCTAGTTAACATTATGCAGGCATCATTTATTTACCCACTTGGGAATATCTTCCCCTTTCATATGCAAAATATATTTAACATGAAAGGTCTATACAGTGTTATGTACTAAAATCATGGGGCTGTTGTTTTGTATTTTAGCCAGTTCATATGTTTAGTGTTCAGTGTTTAAAAATAAATCAAGGGCTTTTGACAGCCACACTTATACAAAAGGCAGCCATATTATGCTTGCTTATATATTGCTGTAGAGTTATGTATTTGACTAGATAGATTTATAGAGTTTAATTTTCCTTAAACAGACACACCTTGCATGACGTTCTTCACCTTAGATTTGATTTCAAAGCAGCTCAGGAGATTATCTGCATATTAATGAGCTGTTGGGTTTCCTTCAGGAGCCCAGCAGCTAACGAAGACTTTTGCACATCCCGTCATCAGGGAACTTTATTAACCCTCTTCACAAAGAAGTCATATTTACACTATTTTCTACTTGCCTCAGGTGTGGTTGATTCACCAATGCATGTTTAGAGTCTAAGCTGCTTTAGCTTAGAACCAAAACGCTAAATAACCTAGTCGTTACTGTAAAAATGAATCCCCAAAACTCTCAGCCCACTCAAACCTCATCCAGATCTGAATGAAGGTCTCACAGACCAGTGGATGTTGTTTACCACACAGTATGACATACTGTGAGCTTTAAAAATAATACAAACTTTTGCCGCCACACTGGACAACATGTAGGACATAGTAATCTAGACATGACTATGAATGTCCTAAATGTTTTTAAGTACATTTATATAAACTTATTACCAACGTTGCTACTGTCTGAAGTGTCTGTCTGTAGCCATGAGGCTTTATTTATTTATTTTTTACAGTAAATCATATTGCATCTTAGCCCACATCCACTAAGCTGGGTGGTCTCCATGAAGAGCTGGATGAGGTTTTAGACTTTTTTGCAGAAAAATACTTGGCTGGTCAGGTTCCGATTGAGTTTTACTGTTTCTAAACGGCTCCAGTTCTGAAATAAAGATGAAAAATCCAAACATGTTTTGGCTGATCAACTAGATTTGAGGTGAGTGGGATTATTGTGTAAATATGATTTCTACCTGAACCATTTCTCAGATGAAGGCTTCCTTGACCTAATTATATGGCAGATATGTACATTAAAGGAATCGTTCACCCAAATAACCCAGTCACTTCAGAAAACACACAGCACTTAAAAAGAAGTGTCAGCAATTTTAGCTTCTCCACTTCCAGTTCTAAATTTAAAAAGCACTCTAAACATGTCTTGACTAATTGGCTACATCTGAGAAAAGTGGAATATAGAGTAAATATCATTTCTGAATGAACTGCACCATAAAGTTTAGAGTTGAAGATGCATTACAAAATTAAGAAAGTGAGAAAATTATCATACTAGTGTACTGTAGCAAAATATTATGACCACGTTCTCGTATTAGCTTTAATTGTGCATTTTATCAGCTCCACTGATCATATAGATGCACTTTGTAGTTCTACAATTACAGACTGCAATCCGTCTTTTTCTCTGTATACACGGTTAGTCTCCTTTCACTCTGTTCTTCAATGACCTGACCTCCACAGGGCAGGTATTATTTGAGTGGTGGGTTATACTCGGCTCTGCAATGATACTGGCTTAGTAATGGTGTGGTAGAGTGTGTAGTGCTGGTATGAGTGGATTGGGCACAGCAGAACTGCTGGAGATTTTAAACACTATGTCAGCTCTCTGTCCACTGTATTAGACACGCCTACCTTGTTGGTCCATGTTGTAGATGTAAAGTCAGAGACAGCGGCTCATCTGTTGCAGTAATTTGTTTTGATCATGCTTTAGTTCTATTTTGGTGGCCACAGGTCACTTTTGACTGGATAGTTTTCGTTGTTGCAATATCTTCATTCCACTGGAGTGTTTAAAAGCATCAGCAGCTCTGCTGTGCCTGTTCACCTCATAACAGCACAACACGCACTAACACGCCACCACCATGTCAGTGTCACTGCAGTGCTGAAGATGATCCATCACTTAAATAATAGCTGCTTTGTGGGGGTTCTGACCATTGAAGAACAGGGTGAATAGAGGCTAACAAAAAATACAGAGAAACAGATGGACTGCATATATTGGTCATTGGTGCTAATGAAATAGACAGTGACTTTAGATACAAAGAGGTGGTCATACTATTCTGATATGACTGTGTAATGCACAGTTGATGTGGTTCACCAGTATGGTATCGTATAGTACAGCTTCTGTACTGAGTACAGCCAAATGTCAAGACTGAAAATTGTGTCAAAGACCATAAAATTTCTTGTGAAATAGACCATTTACTACAAAATGCTGTGAAAGTTCAACATTTGAGTGTTTTGTGCCTTAAGTTCAGGTTCTAAAAATGGTGTGTACATGTCCTTTCACTTTTTGGATTTATGTGTCCCTCTTAATGGGATATATTCAACACTTCATTGATGATGCCAGAGATGCCAAAGCTGAACTAATGCACTATTTTCCCAGGCAGAGTGAGCTGTGCTTCACTGAAATGTGATGTTACATCATAGCTACTAGGGTTTCTGAGAGGGGTCTTCACTCATGGATAATGACTTTTTCCAGGGCAAGTCAAGTGACTCTAGAACATGTACTGGGGACATTTCTCCCTACTGGCTAGGAAACTGTGTGTTTGATGTCTTTTGCTGATTGCTGTAATGTGTTGGAGAGTGAGTGCGGTATAAATTAAACTGTGGTAAAGATGCTGTTCGAATGGATTAAAAATTGCACTCATGATGTGTGTCTTTGCCCTGCAAGGCCATACAAAATACACACTTCTGTTCTATACATTTTAACATTTTTAACAACTACTGTGATATGTAGCACATCTTGTAAAATCTGTGATATTTCAGAGACTAGGTGTGTGAAGTAAAGCAAAATTCTCCATGAATTTAGAAGGGCCCTAGTTGTGAGATTATGGGTCATTGACATGAAATTATCAGTGACAAGGTCAGTATCTGAATGAAACCATCATCTTTCATCTTCAGGTGTTGCATTACGTCAGCAGGCTTGCTTCTCTGAGCTGGTTTACCCCGGTGAGGCAGCTTCCCTCAAGCTGCTCCTCGCTAGGCACGCCTCAAAATGGACGCACTGGTGAATCCGGAGCTCAGGTAACCTCCCACAGTTATGACTAAATGAAGGCAGAAGATCCTTGAAAATATGAGTGGATCAAATTCAGCATTTTATTTTGCAGATCTAATGCACATTGAGTGTTCTGGAGTAACTTTATACTCTTCCTGCATTCACTTATTGGGGTTTTGGCTTACATTAGCTGACTTTATAAACTGTGTTTGGAATGGTTCACTCATTCATGATATAGTATTTATGCAGTCAAATGAGTAGAGAACAACTCTATAAAAAAAAAAAAAAAAAAACAGGCCGTGGATTTTAAGGTAGCCAGTCTGCTAACAAGCCACATTAACAATTTTTCCAAAATTGACAAAATCTAATGTAACAATTGTATGTACGATTGTGAGGGAGAAATCAAAATCTGACTAGTATCAGGTAACCTTGTGTTTTTTTTCTTTCACAACTCTGTTTATTGGGTAGGCAAATTACAAATGTTGACACAGTTGAGATGACGACCAGCATACACATTTTCCAGAGATTTCTCCCAAGATACTCCAGGGAAGCCATCCAGGCCCACCCACTACACTTACCCCAGCTTCAAACCTACCTTTGTCCGTCCACCCACACACACACTGTCACTGAATATGAGCTTAAATTAACTTGGAGATACAAATTTCCCAAAATATACAAAGAATACTCAAATAGAATTAAATAAATAATAATGAAAACACGGTTAGATATATTGTGGATAATTAGGTAGCCTAAATTAGTGTTTTTTTTGTTTTTTTTTTGTTTTTTTTTTATTTTTTATTTTTTTATTTTTTTGTAATTAAGTTAATTTTGTTATTCTGGACATACAATATACATATCCTATCAGAGATCTATCAAATGTATGTTATGTTTCACTACTTTTCCCTCCTCTTTCATTTTTAAAGTTGGCGGGACTAATAATAAATAAAGTTATTTAACCTTTCCTTAACCAATCACAAGACTGACATGACTTGCCCCGCCCTTCCAGCTGTCTCCAGGCCTTGTGTATTGCAGTGTAAACAAAAAGCTTGTACATGAGTAGTGAAGTAATGCGTGATCAGCCTGCTGTTTTTATGCTTCATGTAAATACTGTATGTGGATTAATGTGAACATTAGTTTTTATGGCCACATTACGGCAAATGTCAGAATGGCCATATTTTACTTTGGGACTCTGGACCAATCAGGTTGCAGAGGGAAGTCAGGTGAAGGTTTAGCCAGATCAGTTTGGCTGTGGTGCTGTGTTTCTCTTTTGCTCTTTGTTCTGTTATCAGTACTCAGTTTGCTCAGAAATGGCTCTTCAACACATTTTCTTTCTGTAACCACTACACTACAGAGAACTTTGGACTTTCCATACAAGTCATAGAGGGCTGTCAGTCGTTAAGACCATGCCCACATTGTTCTCGTATAGGTCAGATGAGCTAATGTGCAATTTTTGAGTGTTATATTGTGTTTCTACATAATAATAATATTTCCAGGGACGTTATGTTCCTGTCCTGCGTTTTTGTGGGTTTGATAAGCCTGCACATTGCATTATAATATACCGCAGCAGTGTGGTGTACTACAGCATATCCAAACATTAGAATATTGTGTAAAAAAAGACTATTTGTCTAAATAATTTATTTGAAAAGTTTCTGCTATATAATTTATATTCATTACACGTGAAGTGACATTTCAATAAAATAAAATAGACTAGATATTTAGGTTTAATGTTGATACTGTTTGAATAACAATGAAATTCTAATAATTTGAGATTCTGGATTTCTGATTTTCATAATCTATAACATTTACATTTACAGCATTTAGCAGACACTCTTATTCAGAGCAACATACAACAGTGTTTTGTTTCCATTAAGAGAATTACCTCAGTTAGTACAGACAGGTTAGAGTCAAACTACTCTTCAGTTCAGACACTGTTAGACCTAAACCATCACTAATACCTAGAAAGAAGGAAAGATACACAGTATAAGAGCTTTACAATACATTACAGTAAGTGTTTTAAAGTAGTGCTGCTTAAGTGTTCAACAAAAAAGATGCTCTTCAGTCTGTGTGTGAAGACTTTGATGGCTGTTTGAACAGTCAGTGGGAGTTCGTTCAGAGCAGAGTTTTGATGTTTGTCTACCATGTGCCTTGAAGGATAACCATTGCCATTAGGTAGGGAGGAGCTGGTCCATTTCTTGCTTAGTAGGCAAGCATCAGGGTTTTCAATCTGATGTGAGCAGCTACAGGAAGCCAGTGAAGTGAACCCAGCAGTGGAGTGATGTGAGAGAACTTGGGTTGAGGATTCTGGATCAGCTTCAGAGGCCTGATGGCTCTCGTAGGAAGACCAGCCAGGAGTGAGTAGAAGTAGTCAGGTCTTGAGATGACAAGAGACTGGACAAGCACCTGAGTGGCATCGTGAGTTTGAAAAGGTCAGATCTGTCAAACATTGAAGAGGAGGAACCTGCACGACCGAGTCAAGTTTGTGATGTAAGCAGAAAATAATAACTGGTCTTCTAGAATTACACCAGTATACCTATAAGCCATACTGATCAACAGTAAAAATAAATAAATAAATAAAAATACAAGCACAAGCCTGTGTGTGATGTGGCCACCACCTCTTTTCAAACTACCGCTGATGCACCGTCACTGGGGAGCCAACGTGCTCAGAGGAAAGTGCAGAATTCCCAGCTCCAATGGACCAATCAATAGACTCCTGAGCCAGCTGACATTGTATTGTGAAAGTGATGGGGAGAGAGCGCCGTCTACCCACCCAGCCACTTTTTGCTGTCTTGAGCCCCGGCTGTTGATGACAAACAGCATGACCAGGATTCAAACTCGCGATTCACAGATCATAGTCGGTGTCATAGCCCACTGAGTCCCTCAGGTCCCCCAGTTTACCTTTTTGAATTAAATTATAAACACTTACTTTTTTCGCTATATTGATTTTTGAGATGCACTAGTACATCCCACTGTATGCTTTGCCTGCCTTTTATAATGCAGTATTAAATTGAGTCAGATTTGTCCTTGAGAAACACTACAAACTGGCTATTATTTCTGTCATGGGATATTTCTAAACACAGCAATAGAGATCCCTGCTGGTCATCAGCATCGTAGTCACTTTGTGTGAAGTTGGTGTATCTTTAGCTTTATATTCTCAGTGCAAGAATGTTAAGCCATGCTTCAGTGCTTCTAATCTGGGTACTCCACTTCTAGGCATGAATTGATTACTCATCAAAGAGGGATTTTAGAGAACTGAGCACTGGAGTATAAATATTACAGATACTAAAGCTGGCTGACCATTTGACTTTAAATGCCCTGCTACTCTAAAGTACTACAGTAAGTTTTTGTTAACTCCTGTATCATTCATCTGTTAAAAGAGAAAGATCTAACACTGTGGAAACCTTTATAGTTATACTATTGGAGGGGGTTGAATATTTGATTCCAACTGTAACCTTTTTAGCTCATCGACTTTTAATCCACCTTGCACTACAAGGGGGAAAAAGATAAAGTGTAGGTCAGTTTTAGTCCAGTAAGCTACAAACAAGCCTGGTTCCAAATGGTACCCTAAGCCCTGCAAAGTCCACAATGTGGTGATGTCATTAGCTAGTCCTCAGATTAAAAGTACCTAAGGGAGAGACTCTTATGTTGTCCCTGACAGAAGTCTGAAATGATTTTCACAGGTGCTATTTTTAGCTTGCATTTGGATATTTTGTGGTCTGCCAGACTGCTTTAAAATCTGCCCAGATGAATCGTCCTCTGTGTCACTCAGAATTTTGGCTAATAGGGCATTTCTGAGCCTACATTGTGATGCTTGTCAAAGGTCTCAGTAAGGACACACAGAGGATGCTCCTGAACACCCATTTGATTGATGAAATGAGAAATGGGACATCCTGTGACCTTGCTGTTCTTATGTGCAAGCGCATATGTGGACTGCAGGACTGTAGTGTGCCATTTGAGACTGAGCCAACTGTACAGTCTAAATGTACCCTTAAAGATCCAGCCTGTGTGCTATAATGACATTAACTTTACCTGGAGAAAGGCACACATTTTATTTTAAACTGAACCTTTGAAATATAAAAGTCTGGAGTCAGGATGGTGCGGAGTCAATACAATATCAGTTCATTATACCACAATCTGATGTTCCCTATGTAAATGTACGAAAGACATGCCCTTCAGACTTGCACTGTAGTGACGGAGAATCTACTGACCTGGTGTCTGTCCAGTAGGTTTTTCACTGAGGGTGTAAGACAGGTGCAAAGAATATTATCCGATAATTATTTTCTAGAACAATGTAAACTGGCTGAGTTTACTAGTTCTTTAGTTAGGTTTAGAAATGAGGGAGGACTGTAAGCCTGGAACCAATAATGAGTCCAGACTATGAGAGCTGAAAGTATTTTTTAATGGAGTGTATGAATTATTGCTTGTGGAGATTATTATATGATCTCTTTTATTGTTTTGATTTTTTTATTGTTTAGCCATGGAAGTAATACTTCAGTTGATCTTAGATGTTTTGTATTACTGTATCTGAAAGTACATTTTCATTTGATCAGAAATTCAAGAAACCTACTCTCATGTACATTATTTACACACATTAGCATGGAACATATCAGTACAATGAGTGATGAAAAGGAACACATGCAACTCTCTTTTCCACAGCTGCCACTGTGCACTGTTTCCACTATGAAGGTCACAAGGAAGGAAAAAAAGAAACCCTCTGAGAATGGGGTAACCCAGTTGTTGCCTAGGAGCCTCATTATTTTGTTCTTAATGAGAAGCTACAGGCTTGTCTTCTGGTTGAAAGAAGACCGTTAATGTGTGTTAGTGGATAAATCTCAGTAGAACCTGTGTGTGCTTTGCACAAAGGAAGTACAAATATAATTCATTATGGTTTATTATTGTTTAATTATCTCTCTTCCTCCAAAAATAATCATTTCCCTTTTTCTCTGCATTCTTCCGATGGTCACCTCCAGGGAAAAGGCACATGATGGTTCGGTATGTCTGCATATGCTATTATTTATTTTGAAACGTAATCTGTTTTCTCTTTCCGTATTCAGTATTTATCCTACAGCAACATCATGTTTACATATGAGTAAATATTATGTTATTTTTTACTCCTGATTGTAAAATGTTTCCTGCTCTTTCTTTTTCCTAGATCAAGGTTGAAAACATCTCAAAGCAAGTCATATTTAAAGGCCTTGCACCCAGAGTTGTTTTGTCTAATCGTCTTCTGCCTAAAGGAACCAAGGCTAAGGTGAACCTTGAGGAACAGGGCCGACAGAAGGTGTCCTTCAGTTTCACACAGACTAAAAAGCCACGGCAGAATGTCTTCTTTGCCACACAGAGTGTGGAGAAAGCCACGAGTGAGATTTCTTCCACTGTGCAGTTTGCAAATTTCCCTTCTGCAGACCATGCAGGGCAAAGTGCTGAAAGTAAGAATAAACAAAATGAGAAAATTGACCCTGCTGATTCCCCAGCACCTCTCCAACCTAAATCAAAAATTGACCTTGGCAAGGTGCATTTTAAGAAACAAATTTTGAGTGTGTCTGTTGTTGAAGAGAGTCCCACAGTCCAGGCTGTTTCAAATGAGACCCCCTCAGAGACGCACGTTTTAATCAAACCTTCAGCCAGGGTTGAAGCTGAAACCTCAGTTGACCAGTTACAGCAGAAAGTCGTCAGTAGTAGTCCCTCTGAAAAAGTTAACAGAGAGGAAGGAGCTCAGGAGAAATTAGACACTTGCCTTAAGGGACCAACTAATTCCTCCCATATTGGGAAAGAGTGTAAGGATCGCCTTAGTGTTTCAGATCCAGAAGACAAAATGACCCAGCCTCAGTCAGGCAGCTCTGTGACAGCTTCTGAGTTTGATGGGAATTTGAATAAGTCGCCTTCCAGCCAGAAGTCTAGTGAATCTAAGAATGTGATCAAGCTTGACAGCCAGAGTACAGATGTTAAAAAATCTTCCAAATCCAAAATAGAAGTCTCTGAGAAATCCAGATCTGAAAGACGAGAAGAGAAGGACGACAAGGGTTCTAGATATTCAAATACAGAAAGAGACTCCAGGCATACATCCTTACGATCTTCTCGCTCTGAAAGAAGGAGGACCAGGAGTCGATCGCGGTCTAGATCCAAAAGTTCTCGAACTAGTTCTTCCTACACCAGATCTGAAAGATCCAGAAATGAGAGACAGTCGAGGTCAGATAGATCTCATTACCACGATTCTGAAAGGAGGTCCCACCGAAGTCCTCCTTATCGCGAGCGGAGAAGATCACGCTCTAGAGTTGACGGACGATCTCGGGAAAGCTCAGATTCTGAAGATGATGTCAGGAAGCCAAGGACCCGAAGCAGCGACTCAAGCCGTTCTTCAACTTACTCTAGCTCTCAAAGAGATTCAAAATCATCCTCTCACTCAAAATCCTACAGAGACTCAAAATCCTTAGATTCTTCTCGCACTTCAGAGACAGACAAAAGAACACAGTACTCAAGAGCAGAGAGATCCGTACGAAAGGAAAAGGAAGATTCTGAGCCTAGTAAAAGGAGTTCTCCCGAGTCTGAATCCATGTATAAAAAGTCTTCTTCCTGTTCAAAATTGGAGGTAAATACTAAAACGTCAAATTCCAAATCGGAGAACTTGTCAAGGTCTTCTGAGAAAAAGAGCCAGAAAAACAGTGGAAGCTCTGATTCTGAAGAGGAGCAAAGAAGGAAGTATCAATCTTCTGAGTCCTTGAGTTCATCTAAAAAAACTGTTGTTTCAGAGTCCAGGTCTTCAACTGCTGTGCCTGGAACTGATGGACAATCAGTAAACAAAGTAAATAGTAATATGAAGCTGCCAGTCTTTGGCTCTAAAACAGTCGTTTCTCAGGTAGAATCCAAAAAAGTGGATGTTCAATCTCAACATGAAAGTGGTAGTCCATCTAAGTTAAAGAATAATGTTTCTCCACAAAAGCAAGAAACTACCATAAAGGACACTTCAACAACTCAATGTACTAAAGCAAACAAGGATTCCAGTACTGTGACACAGTGCCCAGTTGTACCTGACTGTCACAACTTTTCTGATGTGTTATTAAGTATGTCAGTACATCATGTTACTGACAAAGAAATTAATTTAGGCCATGATCAACTTGGAAAGCAAATGGACACTCAAGTTCAAAAAGAAAATCAAGCTTTGAAAGGGGTACAGATTAATGTAGCAAATATCAGTGATGTTTCCTCTAGTGTGAGTGAGCCAGGAAATGGTCCAAGTCAGGATTCATCAGGATCATTGGCAGACACTCTTTCTGTGAAAGAATTACCACATGGAGAATGCTTGAAACCTAACACTAAATTTAGTTCCAACTTGGACACCAGTAAAGAAGTCAGTAGTATGCAGATTAAGTCAAATGTTGAAACCTCTCAAAAAGAACTAGAGCAATTGAACATAAACTCTGAACATCCTAACTCTGGCCTGCTGAAAAAGGGTAGCAATCTTAAAAAATCACGTTGGGATATTGTTGGACAAGACACTTTGGTAAATGAAAGCCCCAAGAAAATAGTCAACCAAGATACTGCGTCTGTGAAAAAGGTTATATCGGTTAAGAGGATAGAACTTAATAGTGATATCAACCTTGAAGAACCTGTTTTGAAGATACCGGGTTCTGCATTACATTCCATAAAGTCTGAGGAAGTAGAGCCGAAAAATGGGGCAAATGAATCTCTGAAAGTTTCTTCTCAGCCAGGTGATCTTGATACACAACAGACTCCTGATGCAAGAAGTGACCATTTAGTTGTCCAGGCCCCTGCAAATGAAGCTCACGAAGTTGATTTTAAATCAGACTGCACTTCTAATGAAACTGCTCATTTGAATCAGAAATATGCCAGTCATGAGAATTTGAATAATGACACTTTGTGTAAACTTGTAACTCAAACATCTGATTCTTTACGCTGCGAGGGAAAAACCCTTAGTGAAGAAAGTGAAACTGATGATTCTGACTCTGAATCGGATGATGGACAGGGTTCATTGAAACGACTACACTCAATAGTGGTTGTGCCGAAGAATTCTACCATTACACAGGAGGCAACTGACCAGCCCGCACCATCTTCAAGCCCTTCCAATCTCTTGGGACAGCAGCAGCCAACTTGCCAAGTATCTGAGATAAAGGGCATTCCTAATAGTCCTAACTCTCAGTCTGATCTTGAGGACGTCTCAGCAGAAGGCCGCAAACATAATGTTTCATCACTTGCTGGTGATAAATGTGCACCGCCTTCTGTGCGAGTGACTTATCAGTCACAGAGCAACATGGTGGATAGCACTAGCCAGTCAGAGGCAACCAGTGCAGTGGCTGACATTAATCAGGACTGCACCATTCATGAAAGACCAAAGGTTTGTGTCCCAACCAGTCAACCGTCTCCGTTTCTGGAGAATACCAGAAATGACTCAGAATTAGGTTGCCATCAGTACTATGATAAACCAGACAGCTGGCATGGAATGAAAGGAGAAAAGGAACCATGTGGAAGCTTTACTTCCTCAGCTGATTTAGGTAGAAAGGATGGTTTCAACTTGGTTTGGGATCACACCCAACCAGAGCAACCTAGCAGCACGTTTCAGCAACCAGACAGCAGTCACAGTATCCAACGGCCACACCATCATGAAAGTGTGCTTATTGGGCAGAGCACTGGTGATTGGAGTCAGCCAGCTGCCTCTCACAAAAATAGACCAGTCAACACACCTGTGCCTTCTCAGTGGCATGATTCAATGGGCCAGATTCACCCTGACTCTCTGACCAACGACAATGAAGAAGACTACGAGGGAAAAGCAGTTGCCTTTAGTCGAGTAGCCACACCATCTACTGAACGCCATGCGACATCTGCATTTGTCCAAGCCCATGAAATAAGCAGTAACTGCAGCTTTGTTAGTGCGCCATCTGAGAATCAGATCTTTCATGAACCTCCCAGAGAAGATAACCAAAAACCTCATCGAGGCAGGGGTCCTCCCAAAAAGAGACGCCCGGAATTGGAATCTGAATCGGACAATGAGGCCGAGGCGGGACTCGCTTCTAAGAGAGAATGCTTGGAGGAACATGAGTCCAGTAGGGACTCAAAAGAGCCCAAGCCATCCTCAGGTCATGAAGATGCACAACGGCCACTGCTCAGCCTGAAGAACTTCCTGGACCCAGTTACCTGGAAAGATAAATCTAAGCAGAAGAAGATGCCTCCTTACTTTGACCTCATTGAAGAAAACATTTACTTATCAGAACGGTCAGTACCTTTTTACTGATTCTGAGAACAAATGAATTGTTTAATTGCTCTTTAAATTAAGAAGCCGTAGTAAGATGATGCTTTTATAGCATACTAAACTGTTTTCTAGCAGAGCCATTATAGTCATTACAGAAATGAATAACAAATAGCTTATCCTCACTTTTGTGCAAACAGTAAGAAGAATAAATCTCATCGGGACATAAAGAGGATGCAGTGCGAGTGTGCTGTTCTTTCAAGAGAGGAACGGGCACGAGGCATTATGGCTTGTGGAGAAGATTGCTTGAATCGTCTTCTAATGATTGAGTGGTAAGTGAACCCATTCAAGTGAATTTTGGTGAGATGTTTATCTGAAGTGAAGCCTTGAGGTTTTCTATTACAATGACTGTAGTCCTGTCTAAGAGGCATTCTTAATCTCTCTCTCCCTTTCTAACAAGCTCATCTCGGTGTTTGAATGGAGCCTATTGCTCTAATCGGCGCTTTCAGATGAAGCAGCATGCAGACTTTGAAGTGATTCTAACAGAAAGTAAAGGCTGGGGTTTACGAGCAGCCAGAGACTTGCAGCCGTAAGTATCATGAACCTCAGTGATAATGAGTGCAAACAAGCCCATCATTTCACAGAGAATGTCTCCAGGAGCAAACAATTATGGTTTGTTTGATGTCCCTCAGGAACACCTTTGTGTTGGAGTACTGTGGTGAGGTTCTAGATCACAGGGAGTTTAAGTCTCGGGTGAAGGAGTATGCTCGCAGCAAGAACATCCACTACTACTTCATGGCCTTGAAGAATAATGAGGTTAACCAGCATGTCATTTGTACTGTGTTAAAGGAATAGGTCACCCTGAATTCACATTTACATGTTTCTATATATTTTTATATGTAGTAGATCAGTGAAGACATTTTTAGAGCCCAAATCTTTAGGTTAGAATATAGGTCCACACTTCCTGCTGAGTCAGGTGTAGCATTCAGCTACGCATGTTTTTGATTTAATCTTTTTAAAGCTTACATTAAGCTGTGTCCTACACCACATTGAATAGACTGAGATCTTAACCATAAAAAGACTGTTATAGGATTGTTATATTAGATACTCTATTGAAAATCTCTGTGAAATCTGACCCCTGGTTGCATTGACAGATCATTGATGCCACGCTGAAAGGCAACTGCTCACGTTTCATGAACCACAGCTGTGAGCCAAACTGTGAAACTCAGAAAGTAAGTGATATGCAGCAAGTTTTAAAAAAGCTTCGTCATTTCTCTGTTTTGGTGTTGTTTCACATCCTCCCCCCCCCAACTTGAGCTTTTCTTCATATGACTGACTGCTTTGACGTCTGTGAGCTCTGCTTTTCCAGACGAGGTTCATGTAATTGCTGATTTGCCTTTGTTTTCCTTTCCACAGTGGACAGTGAACGGTCAACTTCGAGTTGGTTTCTTTACCACCAAAACTGTGAAGGCTGGGACAGAGCTCACTTTTGATTACCAGTTCCAGAGATATGGGTAAAGTGTCTAATGTTGAAAGAATTCTTCTAAAATAGCTGAATATCTACAGAGTTTTATTCCAAGGTGCCTAGCTCTTCAATTATCAACCTTCAGATGCTTCTTGAGGCCCTAACTGGGTCCAGTAATTGGTAGTAATGGGTCCAGATGGGTAGTAATTTGTTACTCTTTACCAGTTCAATGTTCTTCAGGAAAAAGAAATAAACGAAAAAAAAAAAAAAAGAAAGAAAATTATAGGCTTACATATGTTTACTTAAGCTGCATGGCACCCCTGATTTTTAACTTCTACCCTGTAGGAAAGAGGCTCAGAAGTGTTTCTGTGGAGCACCAAGCTGTCGGGGATTCCTGGGTGGGGAGAATCGTGTAAGTGTTCGAGCAGCCGGAGGAAAGAAACAGCGGGAGCGATCACGGAAGAAAGAACCCGTCAGCGCTCTTACCACAGTAAGTGACTTGGACTCCAACAGTACGTTTGAAACGGCCCTGCACAGATTTGTCAAATAAATATGTGCATAGTTATATAAACATGTAAACAAAATCATTCAGAACGGTTTGATATGAAATGCTCCATTTTACAAAACCTTACTGCATCAAAGTTCACAGTGCTGGTGATGGGAACCGAGCATCTGAAGCCAGATTTAAATGTGATTGGTTAATTCTGAACACTATCACACGGTCCGAATCTCTGACCAACGGAAACGAAGTGAACAGAGACGAGTGAAAATAATAACAAAAAATCTAATTTCTGGTGGCCACAGAACATTTTTTTGTTGGGTTAAGAAGGTCATCAGGTAATAAAGATTGGGAATCCCTGTTCTTGCTTTCACAGGGCTGCTCCAAGGTTGTTGGCACTGTTACAGTGCACAGAGCTCGAATTGGGTCACTTTTCTACCTGCTTAATTGCTCTGAGACTTCCAGCACCTTTTCTGGTCCATAAATACTGATACTGCAGTTACACAGTTTAAGTTGATCCTGTTTCAACTAAAGAGAAGACTGACCTTAGCCAGCATTTTTTAAGATGTGTATGAAAATCAAGCAAACAGTAGTGAAATAATAAAATAAACACAAAGCATGCATTATCAACACTGTATAATGTGCCACATATATACAACATTATAAATGAGGAGCTATTTTTCTGTAACAGATCAGAAAGCATAGGTGTCGCAGCAAGTAAACTTTACAATAACTGAAAAACTGAAGGAATAGTTCATTCAGAAATCTTTACATATTTATATTATCTCACTTAGATATATTTGATTAGCCAAGACGTTTGGAGTTCAGTTTTGTCTTTGTTTGTTTGGAACTGGAGCTGTGAAGCTAACATTCTCTTTTATCATCTTAATTTGCCCAGACGCTTGAGTAAAAATACATCACTTCTCTCAAACCACTCAAACCTCATTCAGATTTTAATGGAACTTTAAAAACAAATACAAATGTGTCTAGCTGAATGTGGCATATGTTGTAATGTGCCCCCTACTGTTATGATCAATTATATGTAGGTGAACTGAGACTGTGGCTACCATAATGACTTTGACCTAACAAATTAGTTCAAATCAGCATGTTAAGGTTCCAAGCACCTAATATTTATAAGGCATGTGAAAATTCTTTTTTTGGAGATGCTGCTCGTCCAGATAGTGACACCACTGAACACTAGAATAGGATATATTAGTCCATAAACAACCTTGGTTGACACCAATAAGCACTAAATTGAGATATTAGTCCATAAACTCCCCAATTAAACACTGTTCTTGAGATATTAGTTCATAAACAGCTTCAATATACACCATTACTCACTAGAATAGGAGCTCTGTTTCAGCTACAAAAAGGAGAAAGGTTATCTTGTTGAAAATTGGTGAAATAAGTGCTGTAGCAAAATTGCTAGCTCAAAGCACATAGCCACCATATTCTTGGTCCATGATGCCTTGCATGGAATATGTCCTTAATGTCCAGCAGATAGTAAATGGGTAGTAAGAGTTCTGTCCACAAAATATGGGAGACACCAAAACTGAGCTAGAAAGCAGTGTCACTGGCCTATTTAACCCTTAACCCTTTGGAGTTGGAGTTATTTCAAAAATGAAATAAACATAAACACTTATAACTCTGCGAGATTTTATTCTATAAACAAAATGAAACATACACCAGAGACCTTAAAGGGTATACTTTTCATATATAATCTAAATATATTTTTATATTCTTGAGAGGTGCTTAAACAAGCAGAGACATGTCTGTGAGAGGGACTCGGATATCTATGCATATTTTCCCGCCAAAAACGCTCACTGTCATTCACATGATAATGACATGGTAATTCCGGATGTAACATTGGTGGAATAGGGCTCTGGTATGTGTGGAATCTGGACATGAACAAAGACATCTCACCTGAGGTGATCCTGAACAAAAGACTCACCTCACACATCTCATAAATATTAAATCTAGGAACCACTGAATGAGTCAAACCCATCAAGTTACAATTGTTAAGCTTTAGAAATAAAACCACATACAATTTCTAACAACTGTACTGACAAGTGTGTGGCATCACCTCTGTTTATTCAGCTTTCAGCTCAAAAGGCTGAGCTAGAAATGTTTAGAGTGTGTTTTCACAACATATCAGCACATCTGAAAATAGGTTTTTGTAATGTTTAGAGCAGATTGAATCAAAATATAGATTTTTGACACTGTTTTGACACTGTTATTGCTAAGTTTGTGCTGAACAAAGCCTGTGTAACACATTTAGGGAAAAATATTGTAGATGAGTGTCATTTGTAAAATAATCAGTTCATGTCAGACATATCAGAGTGTCTGAAAACCCTCAGAAACCAGAGGGTTAATAAAGCTAATAGTTAACTAAAACGGTTGATATTTTTAAATGGTTTTAAAACTCTGTCAGTTATTTTTGGTGCCATAAATTGGTGGATAATTTTCATTGGCTTTCATAGCTTGCATTAATCACTTTTCCCAGAAACACTTTCCTAAAGCAGCACGTTCCTAAAGTACAGTGTAATTGTGTGATGAAGTGCTGGTCTTTGTCTGTTTTAGGTGGATGAGGAGTTGGAGGCTCTGCTGGAGAATGGAGAAGGTCTGAGTGATGAGAAACAGGTGATCTCGCTCTGCAGGTTGATGGTACGTGTGGAGACCACGGAGCAGAGACTTATCTGTGTAAAACTCATCCAGGTGAGTTCAGTACAAAAGCATTAATCTGTACTATTATGACTGCCTTCATATACAGTCCATATTACTATATTGAACATGTTACCCAGAAAGTCAAAAATACATTTTATGATTATGGCAGATATGAGGTGCAGAAGTTATGTAATGAGTAATACTAATGTGACATTTTTATTGATGTGCAGAATTCCCAGAATCCGTCCTGCCTGAAGCAGTTTTTGGATCATCATGGCCTCTCATTGCTGTGGATTTTCATGGTTGACCTCTCTGAGGCTAAAAGCAACTCAGTAAATAACATCAAACTACAGCTAGAGGTAAACTCCCATACAGAACCCACAGTATGAGCTTAGACTGGGTTTCTTGTTGTAAGATTTCTGAAAAATGTGTGCTGATCTTGAGTGTATTGTACTGTTGGTGTTAATATATGAATTATTATTTAGAAAATTATTCACCCAGATGCACTCCACACTCCATTAACTTTTTAATTTGAGAAACTTTTTGTCAAAATAATCTGAATTTGCTGTATTGACTATTAGAGATAACGGTGATCCCATTACAGGTCTGGAAGTGCTGGATGGGACATGGGAGGATGAAATGATAATGAAGTATTTTCAGTGATAATCTAAAGTACTTCAGTTCAAAATGGATCATTTTTAGGAATCAGTGATTAAGTTTCAAACAAAAAAATGTATTGAAATAGATCAGTACTCATTATCAGAAAAGAGAAAGTGGTAATATGTCATGTGTTTAATCAGCTATATGTCAGGCCCTACCAGTTTCCCAGTTGTTTTCCCAGGTTGAGTGAGCTGTGCCTTCCTTGAAGCATGTAGATATGAGGGATGTTCCTCACAGCTAATGACACTATCCTAGACAAATCTATGGATTTGGGAGATTTCCCCCTTGCACTGATGTCATTCAGACATTCCAAAATTGCACTTGAATGTCACTGTAAATCACACCTTTTATCAAGAAAGTGCCTGTTAAGTCTTCAATCAATCAATCAAATTTTATTTATAAAGCGCTTTTTACAACTGATGTCACAAAGCAGCTTTACAGGGTTTGCAATAACAGACATAAAA
>BRDA01006136.1:0-15176 GCA_036984385.1 Crenuchus spilurus
TCGTGGCTGGGTCTTCCAACATGACAGTGACCCAAAGCACACAGCCAGGATAACCAAGGAGTGGCTCCATAAGAAGCATATCAAGGTTCTGGAGTTGACTAGACAGTCTCCAGACCTAAACCCTATAGAAAATCTTTGGAGGGAGCTCAAACTCCATGTTTCTCAACAACAGCCCAGAAACCTGACTGATCTGGAGAAGATCTGTGTGGCGGAATGGGCCACAATCCCTGCAGCAGTGTGTGCAAACCTGGTGAAAAAGTACAGGAAACATTTGACCTCTGTAATTGCAAACAAAGGCTAATATTAACATTGATTTTCACATGTGTTCAAATACTTATTTGCAGCAGTAACACACAAATAAATTATTAAAAAGTCATACATTGTGATTTCTGGATTTTTTCTTTTAGATTATGTCTCACAGTGAACATGCACCTAAGATGAACATTTCAGACCCCTTCAAAATAAGTTCAAATACTTATTTTCCTCACTGTAAGTAACACTTTTATACTTAGTATAGAGTTAAATATGGTTAATAGCTGTTGAGGTACAGATGGCATTTCAGGACTGATGTCTGATCAAAAGATTCATACTGGACACCTGATATCTGAGTTTTATTGCAAAAGAAATAGTTCTGAAAATCTGATATTTAATGTCTAAAATCTTCAAAATGTCTAAAACAAAGTACAGCACTTTTATTTGCTTACAGAGACAGTTTAATTAATATAAACAGATATTTGTAACACAAAAATGTCTGAATACCAAAATGACTGCTACACTGTAAAAAAAAACCCATATAAAATAAAGACAGTATTTATAAGTGTACAGACGGGCTTGGAAGTTTAGAAGTTCTGCAGATCTGCAGGATGAACAAAATTATTCCTGAAAAGTCGATATGCCAGCAGCTGACCGCCGAAGATCATCATCACTAAACCAGAACCTGAAAACAAACAGGAGTTTGGGTGAAGTCCAGCTCAGGCTGCAGAACCAGTATTTCAGTAGCAGCTTCTGTAAATAGTCATTTTAATATCAAAGCTTTACAACATCTGCTGCTTTCCTTCATTTTATCTCATCATGTTGATCTATAAGCAGATATGTCAGTATATTTACTGTACACAGCTCTGAAAGCCAACACAGAGGCCACTGGAGATTCTGCTGATACAGGTCTGTGTTTGAATCAAATAAATTTTTTGTTGATTCAATAAACTACTCACAACATTTTTACCAAATTTCAAATAAAAAATATTATCTTTTAGAGCATTTATTTGTTAAAAAAGTGACCAAACTGGTCAAAAGTACCCACAGCTGCAGTGTTTTCATGATGAACTCATCATTTCAGCCTTTGTCTCCTTCCAAATAATGTTTGTTCAGAAATATTACACTACCACAGTTACTACAGTATATACAAACGTTTGGACACACCTTTTGGACATTCAGTGGTTTGTCATTATTTAAAAATGTTCTGCATTGTACATTAATACTAAAATCATCCAAACTATGAAGAAATACATATGGAATTATTTACTAAACAAAACCGTGTTAAACAAACTAGAATATGTTTTATATTTTAGATTATTCAAAGTAGGCACCTCTTACTTAGATGGCAGCTTTCTTGGCATTTTCTCAGTCAGTTTTATGAGGTAGTCACCTGGAATGCCTTTCAGTTAACAGCTGTGCCTTGTCAAGAGTTCATTACTTGCATTTCTTGCCCTCTTAATGTGTTTGAGACATCAGTTGTGTGACTACTTTGAGGAATCTTAAATCTAAAATATATTTTGGTTTGTTTAACACTTTTAAGTTTACTATATGATTCCTTAGGTGTTCCTTCATAGTCAGGATGACTTCAGTATTCATTTACAATATAGGAAAAAAAATTAAAAAGGAAAACCTTGAATGAGAAGGTGTGTCCAAACTTTTGACAGGTACTGTATACATCTGCATTTTAGCACAATTCTAAAATATGTGCTGCTGGCCACTTTTTAATAGTTTTAACAAATAGTTTTACTAGAACATTGCCAAAACTTTTAACTTAGTGAAAAAGTTCATTTTTGTTCATAATTTCATTTAAAAAGGTTAAAGTCATATATTTTTATATTTATTACACATAAAATGACATATTTCAAGTCTGTTTTGTCTTAATGTTGATACTGTTTGAATAGTAAAAACTCATTTAAGATGCTATATTTCTGATTTTCATGAGTTGTACCAATGTTGTATTTATTCAACATAAGCAAAAGACTTGAAATATAATGAATATTTAATGATTGCCTTGCTCACTTTTGGCTCATATAGTGGATTTAGTGATTTTGTGGATCAAGCCCTTGAATTTCGGTTATTACACTAATATTTTGATTAATTTGACTAATTAAATTAATTCTAGTCAGATTCAGGGATGCATAATTATTTAAATAAAGTATAAAATATTATATTATATTATTATGACAATGAAACTGAAACACCTGGTTTTAGACCACAATAATTTATTAGTATGGTGTAGGGACTCCTTTTGCGGCCAATACAGCATCAATTCGTCTTGGGAATGACATACAAGTCCTGCACAGTGGTCAGAGGGATTCTAAGCCATTCCTCTTGCAGGATAGTGGCCAGGTCACTACGTGATGCTGGTGGAGGAAAATGTTTCCTGACTCGCTCCTCCAAAACACCCCAAAGTGGCTCAATAATATTTAGACACAAAGACTTGCTGTCTTGGTCACAGATGCGCCAGCAAGACGTGCACCAACAATTTGTCCTCTTTTGAACTCTGGTATGTCACCCATAATGTTGTGTGCATTGCAATATTTTGAGCAAAACCGTGCTCTTACCCTGCTAATTGAACCTTCACACTCTGCTCTTACTGGTGCAAGTTTGTTACTGGTGCAAGATTGGCCACCAGACTGGTCCAATTTAGCCATAAAACCTCCCACACTAAAATGACAGGTGTTTCAGATTCATTGTCCAACCCCTGTATGTATGTATATATATATACATATACATATACATATACATATACATATATATATATATATATATATATATATTGTTGCTATTTGCAGAAAAAGGCTTAAATATTTTACTTTATGTGTAATGAACCTTTTAAATTAAATTAATAACAATAAATTTTTTCACAGAATTCCATTTTTTTTTATGTGGCACTGTATACACCCACTACTATTTATAAAATGCACAATACTGTATTTATACTCATCTGCTTTTCTTCTTTTTTTTTTTGCATATTCTCAATGTCTGCTGCTATCACTTTATCACTGACATTAATACTGTACATAATGTACTGTAAATACTTTTGTATTTATTGTGCTGTGTTGTATTTGTCACGTATCTTTTATATTCATTGTACTGTATTATCTGCACTTTTGTCGGTCCTACAGGAATGTTGTTTTGTTTCACCGTGTACCTCAAATTGTGCAAAGAACACAAAATATGATACTGATTTAAACAATGTTTTAACAAAAGACATCAAGATTTTGTATTTATTTCATATAGTTACTGTTCAAAGATCTTAAGTTTTGGACATTCACGTTCAGATGGAGGATGCTAAACTACTGAGATTAAGAAGATTGGTCTCCTGTAAAGTGTTCGAGATACAAAGTTTTGTTGTTACAAACAATATATTTGTAGTTATATACTAAGTGTGACAGTTAAATTTTATATTCAACTTTTTTTTTTTTGCCAATGTGATTTGCACACAATGGAGTTTGACCTCCCCATTTAACCCATCCATGCAGTGAAACACACACGCTAGTGAACACACTAGGTTGTGAACATGTGCCTGAAGCGGTGGGCAGCCCTATCTATCCACGGCATCCAGGGAGCAGTTGGGGGTTAGGTGCCTTGCTCAAGGGCACTTCAGTCATGACCAGCCCAGGAATCAACCTGGTGACCTTTCGGTCACAAGACCAGATCCCTAACCACCAGGTCACGGCTGTATTTTTTTTTGTGTGTGTGTGTGTGTACTGTAATATTGTTGAGAGTTCAACTGGGTAGAGCAGAGCTAAATCAATTAGCATTATGCTAGCTGCAGATTAAGCTATGCTAGTTGTTGGCTAGTCATTCATGAGCTCTTGAAATTTAACAGCATTCTTACCCAGAGCGATCCACCAGTGTTCTGTAGAAGGGAAATCAGACATGACTGAAACACAGCAGGCAAAGTACACAATCAGAACCACATTCTAAACTGCCATATTTATGTAATCACATGTTTCAACTTTGCTCAATGCTCATCTTTTATTTGTCAGTAACATGATGTTTCTCCAGTACTAGACTGGGAATAAAACTCAAGCTGGGACTTGAGTCTAGACCACGCTGCAACAATGATAACTGCCCCAAAGTGCCCAGAAAGGTGTACAGAGGTGAGGGATACTGGCATGGTAAGTAGTTATAATGGTAGTTTAAACTCTTTTGAGTACTGTAAAATCTTTTTTTTTCATTAATGCTGACTCTTAGTGGTAATGCGGATGAGGAAATTAAATATTTCTGCTGTTTCTGCATGAAGGCAATGTTTGCATCTTTATTTAATTTCACATTCCACCTTAAATAAATTTATTTGTCTAAGAAATATCCTATTCCACCTTAAATAATGCATTAGTTACATTTGTCTAAGAAAATTCCAATTGGTGTTAATTGGTGAAAATTAATTGGTGCCTTAGTTACATTCAGATCTCCAAAAAATCCTATTCAACCTTAAATTGTGCCTTAGTTCCATTTAGTTCTCTATTAAGTGTCCCATTCCTCCTTAAGTGGAGGTGTACATTAGTTTGTCTAATAACTTTCTTACTCTACCTCTAATAGCCAATAAATTAAAGTTCATTCATCTAATAAAACCCCTTAAATAGAGAAGCATATTAATTTGCCTAAGATATTTCCCATTCCACCTTACACTGAGTTGCAGTTACATTCATTTGTCTAAGAACTTTCCCACTCCATCTTAAATGGTATAGCAATGTGTGAGTGAAGATTGTGGAAGGGAATCAAGTTGTCAAGAGTTGATGCAGACTCATGTATCACTATGATGACACAGCTCAATTCTCATTGGCTAGAACCTCTGTAGAAGCTGAATCTCAAAACTGCTCCTGAGAAAAAGACCTCAGAAATCTCTGGTGTCTCCTTTTGAATTCTATTGCAAAGCTCAGTAAAGTCTCACAAATCTCACATCTCCACTTGAGTTTTACTGCAAAGCTCAGTAACGTATCACACTGCGCTCAGATCTGCTTAAATCACCGGAACCTCAGTATAACCTCCACTATTTTTCATCCAGGACTCTGTGAATGACTATTATGTTTACCTGGGGCAGATGTACAGTATATCTTCAAGGTTGTGTTGTACCATTTCTCCTATGGAATTTTTGTTGAGACATCAAAGAGCAACATTTGAGCAATATCATTTTCCTCTGGGAGTGTCTGTTACTGATCAGGAAACTGTGTGATACTGACACAGGTGAAAAAGTCTTTCCTGCACACAGTAACTCTCTGAGAAAGCTAATAAGTGTGTGGGTGATGGTGATTTATTCTATTGGTTGTTACACAATAGATACAGACAGAGTTCAAACACTTATGAATATTAAAATGACTGCAGTCAAGAATGAGAATGAAAATAAACAGCAATGCTGAAAAAATGCTCCAAACACACACACAAATCTACTTAAAGCAAAAAGTAGCACTTCTTGTCATGAAAAACCTACTAAAGTCATAACAGTATGCACAATTTAAGGTGGAACTGGAAGTTTTTTTAGACAAATGAATGTAACTTTTTAACTCTCCAGAGTCAAAAACACTGATATAACAGATTTTATTCTAGAAAGAAAATATATTTTTAGATATTTGTGAGAGGAGTTCAAATAAGCAGATTTTTTACAGTGAGTCAGCTGCCAAATGACATGATAATGACATGGTAATTCCAGACATGTCATTGGTGGATTACTGTCAGTGGAATGTGTGGAATGTCAATCTGAACAAAAACCTCTCACCTGAGTGTTCACACCTATCTCATAAAATTCAATCTAGGCACCACTGAATAAATGAAACACATTAACTCACATTTCTTAAGCTTTATAAATAAAACCACGTACAATTGATAAAAACTATAATGACCAGTGTTGTGTAGCCGACACCTCTGTTAAATCAGTTCAGAGCTCAAAAGTCTTGGCTAGAAATGTTTAGAGTGTGTTTTTTTCCACAATATAACATCACATCTGATAATAGGATTTTGGAAATAGTAAGGGTGCTATCACACATACACTGTTTGGTCCGAACTTTCGGACTTTTCAGTTTGGTCTGAACCACAATAGATGGATGGATGGATGGATGGATGGATAGTACTTTATTGATCCCTTTAGGAGGTTACTTCAGGGAAATTAAGGTTCCAGCATCATCATCAATACAATACAGTAAAAGAGGTAGGTAGATAATATTTTAATAAAAATGGTTGGAAAGTTTATATATATATATATATATATATATAATTTTTTTTTACATTTTATTTGTAATGCACTTTACATTTGAAATAAACCTCAAAGTGTCACATGGTAAAATACATAAAAAAAGTACATGATGAAATGTATGTAATGAAATGTGAAAAAAACCTGCACTTAATCTTCTCATATAACTCTTCACAAGATGGGAGAATACAGAAAGAGGGATCTTTGACAATTCCTCTTTGCACAACCTCTCTAAATCATCCAGAGTCCTGGGTCTTCTCCTATGCACTTTCCCCACTGGTTTTCTATTGGGTTGAGGTCTGGAGACTGAGATGGCCATAAGAGGAGCTTGATTTTGTGCCTTGTGAACGATTTTTGAGTAGAATTGGCCGCATGTTTAGGGTCATTATCTTGCTGAAAGACCCAGTGATGACCCATCTTCAGCTTTCGGGCAGAGGCCACCAGATTCTGATTCAAAATGTCCTGATATGTCAAAGAGTTCATGATCCGATGTATCCTTACAAGGTTCCTAGGTCCTGTGGAGGAGAAACAGGCCCACAGCATCACCAATCCTCCCCCATACTTAACAGTGGGCATGAGGTGTTTTTCTGCGTACTCATCCTTGGTGTTACGCTTACAGTGTTACGCTTACAGTGTTACCAAAAAGCTCTATTTTTGTCTCGTCTGAACAAAGGACATGGTCCCAGTTAAAATCCCAGTACCACTTGGCAAACTCCACCCGTTTATGCTTATGAGTATAACTCAGAAAAGGCTTTATCCGTGCATGCCTCCTAAACAGCTTGTTGGCATGTAGATAGCGTCTGATGGTTGTTTGGGAGACCTCATAACCCCAAGATGCTACCATTTGATTCAATTCATTTACAGTGAGCTTTGGAGAACTTTTTACTTCTCTTACCATCCTTTTCACTGCGCGTGGTGGCAAGATACACTTGCGTCCTCTTCCAGGCTTGTTTGTCACAATTCCAGATGTTTTGAATGTTTTGATTATTGCTCTGACTGTAGATAAGGGCATCTGCAGGTGAGTGGCTATTTTTTTGTAGCCATTGCCTGATTTATGAAGGTCGACACACATCTGCCTTACTTGAATAGTGTGTTCTCTTGTCTTTCCCATGTTTAAGAGTGAATAAGAGAAATAGGCTTCTGTGTAACACCATATTTATACCCCAGGGAAACAGGAAGTGATGAATTACTAATTAAAGGTTCCTAAATACTTTGATCCACTTTATAAACTACAGTAGAAAGGACAAAAATGGTTCAAATACATTTATTTCCAAGAAATTGTTATTTTATGGGAAAAAATTTTTTTCTTAGTCAAAATTTTTTCTTTTTTTTTTCACTTGCGTTGAAGATTGCTTTTTTCTAAACTTTTTCAGAGTGAGATTATATTTCTGCAATAAAAAATGTATTTATTTTAAGGCTTTTAACACATTTTAACTAAGAATGCCAATAATTATCGAGGGCACTGTATATGGTCAAAAACCATAAAAACAATAAAGATAGTTTTAAAAGTCCACCTTTTGCTACAAAAGGATCACATAAAAGTCCATAGGGTTCTGCATTTAAAAGCTTAGGATTTAAAAAGCTAATTACAAGCTGTAAAATTTCCTAAAAAGAAAGGTTTTAAGTCATTTTTTAAAACTTTCTTTTAACTGTGGTGTCCTTAAATGGTCAGGGAGGGCATTCCACACCCGAGGGGCAGCAGAACAAAAGGCCTGATCACCCATAGTACTGAGCTTTGTCCACTGTTTCAGGAGATGGTGTGTATTGTCAGAGCGGAGGGATCGTGATGAGGTTAGAGGTCTGAGTAGATATTTTAGGTAGGTGGGAGCATTGCTGTAGATGCACTGGTGGATGAGAAGGGAGACCTTATACTCTATCCTGGCAGAGATGGGAAGCCAGTGAAGAGAACGGAAGACCAGAGTGATGTGTTAATATTTTCGCACTCTCATCAGGACCCTTGCAATACTATTCTGGATGTACGGTAGCCTCTGAAGGCTCTTGTTTGGGATCCCGATGAGAAGTGCATTACAGTAATCCAGTCTGGAGAAGATGAAGGCATGAACCAGTGCTTCTTCATCTGATACATTCAGAGTCGGGCGAAGTTTAGCGATATTTCTGAGGTGGTGGAAGGAGACCTTGCAGAGGTGATTGATATAGCTTTCAAAGGTGAGTTGTGGATCAAAACGGACACCAAGGTTAGTGACTGAAGAGGAGAGTGGGATGTTCTGACCAGAGAAAGTGAAACTGGTTATGGATGTTGACTTTGTCTGATGTGAGGCGCCAATCAGAATTGCTTCTGTCTTGGCACTGTTTAGTTGGAGAAAATTTTGTTCCATCCACTCCTCTATCTCCCCCAGGCAGGCAGAGAGTCCTGAAGGAGGGGTAGTTGATGATGATGATGGTGATCATCATGACGATGTCAGCAAGGCTCTAGAGGAGAAAGTGTTCATTTTTAGGTAAAGTTGTATGTCATCAGCATAGCAGTGAAATGAGATGCCATAACGACTAATGACATGGCCAAGGGGGAGCATGTACAGAATGAAATGGATGGGGCAAAGAACTGAACCCTGGGGAACTCCGCAGGTCACAGTATGTATCTCTGATCTTGTATTTTTGATTGAAATATATTCTGATCTGTCAGCAAGGTAGGACTGTAACCAGTTCAGGGCAGTGTCTGTAAGACCAACTGTGGTATGTAGGCGGTGGAGGAGAATGCGGTGGTCAACAGTGTCAAATGCAGCAGACAAATCCAGGAGGATGAGGAGTGAATGTAAGCCATTGTAAGCTGCCATTAGAAGATTCTTGCTGACCCTAACCAGAGCTGTTTCTGTGCTGTGAGCAGAACGGAAGCCAGATTGAAACTTTTCAAAAAGGTTGTTATGTTTGAGATGGTCTTGAAGATGGCCAGCTACACAGTAAATCTGCCAGTGTTAAATCAACACTATTAGAGTCTATATAGTGACTCTGAGTATTAATTTAACTCTAATAGTGTTGATTTAACACTGGCAGATTTACTGTGTACAACCTTTTCCAGGACTTTGGAGAGGAAAGGAAGGTAAACAATGTATAAACAGTGTATAAATTATTAAAAATATTGCACATTACTATTGCACTATGTATGTACACACTCCTGATGTTTTTACTGTCCTGTTACCCTGTTGCTCCTCGTCCTCCCACCCAAAGAGGAGTTGTACAGTTTGATGGCTTGAGGGACAAAGGACTGTTTTAGTCTGTTTGTCCTGCACTTGGGGAGGAGTAGGCTGTCACTGAACAGGCTTCTCTGATAACTGATGGCAGTGTGCAGAGGGTGTCTGGCATTGTCTATAATGTCCAGCAGTTTGTTTAGAGTCCTCTTCTCTGCCACCGTCACCAGAGAAACCAGCTTCATGCCGACCACAGAGCTGGCCCACCTGATCAGTTTGTCCAGCCTGGATATGCCCTTCTTGGATATGCTGCCCCCCCATCACACCACAGAGTAGAACAGGACACTGCTGACCACATACTGATAGAACATCCACAGGAGTTTCCTGCAGACATTGAAAGACCTCAGCCTTCTCAAAAAGTACGTACAGCCTGCTCTGTCTCTTCCTGTACAGGTGCTCAGTGTTGCAGGACCAGTCCAGTTTTCTGTCCAGCCACAGCCCTAAATACTTATAGGAGTCCACAGCCTCCACCTCGACTTCATCAATCAGAACTGGTTGTGACTTTGGTCTGGACCTCCCAAAGTCAATGACCAGCTCCTTGGTCTTTGAGGTGTTGAGCTGCAGATGGTTCCTGTGACACCAGACAGTGAAGTCCCTCACCAGACTCCTGTACTCCTCCTCTCTATCATCCCGATACATCCCACAATGGCTGTGTCATCAGCAAACTTCTGAATGTGATACAGCTCTGAGTTGTAGCAGAAGTCTGCTGTTTCTGGGTGAAGAGAAGAGGAGTCAGTACCATCCCCTGAGGTGCTCCAGTGCTACTGATCACAGTGTCAGACGTGATGTCCTTCAGCCTGACGTACTGCGGCCTGTCAGTGAGGTAGCTGGAGATCCAGGTGACCAGGCAAGGGTCCACTCGCATCCTGTTCAGTTTATCTTCAAGTATAAGGGGCTGAATAGCAGGTGTGAAAGGGTCGCGAACCACAGCCCAGACCAAAGGAGCAAAATTTGGTCTGACCAAAAGAGGTGGTCTTGGTCTGGACCTACTGATCCATGGTCCACAGTTCGTGTGCAGTGTGAAAACACTTTTTTAGAAGGTTCGGACTATCAGACCAAATACAGGAAGTTGACGACAGCGGTAACAACATTCAGCAACAACAGATTAAGAAAAATAAGTGGAACAGCAGCAAAAATGAGCCGTGTTAGTACATGGAGTGAGGAGGAGACGACATGTTTAACATAATTTTGGTCCGATGAACATGTGAAAAGTCAGCTTAAAACAAAACACACAAAAATGCTGAAAAGTGCAGCTGATTTTCTCAGAGGACGAGAGAGAAAAGAGATGACTGGATAACGAAGCAACCTAAAATAAACTAAGGAAACTGCAGCAGTGGTATATAAATGTATATAAAAGTATTTAAATGCATCAGACACTCGTCCTTATGAATATTTATACAATCAACATACTCGTGATGACAACGGCATGTGGGCAGACTCCAGGAGGTTAAGGTGGAACTGGAGATTTCTTAGGCAAATGAATGTAACTGTTGCACTATTTGAGGTGGAAGTGTAAATTTCTTAGGTGAATTAATATATCTGACCCTTAAAAACAATCATGCTTTTGCCCTTCCATGACCTTAAGAGTCTTTACAATAATTAATAATGACCTCCTGTAGGCTCTCATGGCACAGAGAGCTGAACAGCAGCACTATTTTTAGAAAACTCTGCAACTGCAGTGATGCAACATTCTCCAGCAGTTTGTACTATTGTTATAAATTTATAATTAGACAAAATCTCATTACAATCTTCTCTCAGGCAGAGGAATATCAGGAAGTGAAGCAACTGCAGTCAGAATACTAGCAACCAATCTAATAATAGCTAATAATAATGACTTCTTACTGGAAAACTGGAATTTTTATGCCTGTGGTAGTGTGTGGAAAGTAGGTTTTGCACACAAGGCTTTGCATTTTTCACTGATCAGCTATAACATTTGCTAATATGGTGTTGGTCCTCCATCAAATCAGCTCCAACCCACCAAGTTATGGAATCTACAAGACCTCTGAAGGGTATTGGGTTTTAAGATGTTAGCAGGACATCCTTTAGGTCATATGAACTGTGAGCAGGACCTTGTCAGCTCAGATATTCACTCTTAAACATTTTGATCTGTTACTGTCTAATAAAACCCAGACCTTCACATGCATCACTGTTAGGAGGTAGTTAATGTTACTCAGTGTTATTTGTATTAATATTATGTCTGATTGGTGTGAAATGTTGGAACACAAAGCTCCAAGACATCCACAAAACTATCAGTGGAAAAGAAACAACAGTCACCAATCACACATCTTCCATTCATTCTCGGATATCTGTTTCCAATTACTTACTTTTATACCAATTTTCTGTTGTTTTCACAGTTTCTATGTTTTGTGATGGAGTGTGATAAGCTAGGCTAGCTCTCAAATGGAGCATTTGCCATATGAAAGGCTGTGCTGAGGTTGTGCAGTTCTGACCTTTCATAAACTCAGGGCCCTTAAATTTAACATATCAGGTAAATGTACAAAATAAAAAAACTATAAAAGTAAAAAAAAAATACAGTGTGAATTCAAGTCAAATTAATTATTCAGAATCTACTATGAATTATTCACAAACTATTATGAATGATTCTGTATCCAGTGTGAATTATTCAGTGTTTACCTGTGGCAGTGAGGCCGATGTGTAGTAGTGTGATGGTGATGGCGTAATCCCACACACATTCCTCCACAATCCACGCAAATATCAGTCCCCCTAGAATATACGTCACCTCTGTGGAGATCACACTGACTGTAGGATAAACAATACAATGAAAACATGCAGAGATTAACAGAGGAGTTTAAAAAACTCAGTCATTCTGTACTAATAATAATAATATCAGACCAATGATACAGTGCTTATGACTGTAATATCAGACCGACGATACAGTGCTTATGACTGTAATATCAGACCGACGATACAGTGATTATGACTGTACTATCAGACTGATGGTACAGTGATTATGACTAATATCAGACCAATAATACAGTGCTTATGACTGTAATATCAGACTGATGGTACAGTGATTATGACTGTAATATCAGATTGACGGTACAGCAATTATGACTGTACTTTCAGACTGACGATACAGCAATTATGACTGTACTATCAGAAAGACGGTACAGTGATTATGACTGTAATATCAGACTGATGGTACAGAAATTATGACTGTAATATCACATTGACGGTACAGCAATTATGACTGTACTTTCAGACTGACGGTACAGCAATTATAACTGTACTATCAGATTGACGGTACAGCAATTATGACTGTACTATCAGACTGACGGTAGTGATTATGACTGTATTATCAGATTGATGGTACAGTGATTATGAATGTAATATCAGACTGATGGTACAGCGATTATGACTAATATCAGATTGACGGTACAGCAATTATGACTACTATCAGATTGACGGTAGTGTTTATGACTGTAATATCAGACTGATGGTATAGTGATTATGATTGTACTATCAGATTGATGATACAGTGATTATGACTATAATATCAGACCAATGGAACATTGATTATGACAGTAATATCAGACTGACGGAACAGTGATTATGACTGTAATATCAGACTGAAGGTACAGTGATTATGATTGTACTATCAGATCGACGATACAGTGATTATGACTGTAATATCAGACCGACAGTACAGTGATTATTATGACTGTAATATCAGACCGATGGTACAGTGATTATTATGATTGTAATATCAGACCGATGGTACAGTGATTATGACTGTAATATCAGACCGATGGTACAGTGATTATTATGACTGTAATATCAGACCGATGGTACAGTGATTATGACTGTACTATCAGACTTGTTTCAAAGCTTACCTAAGTATTTGGGGCTGTGCCATGATGGTTGTGTGGTGTAGTCAAAAGGAGCTAAAAGACTGTCAACCTCTTCTACTCTGATACAACAAAGAAATAAACAAACAAACAAACAAACATGAGCATAACTGGCAATGTGAGATGGAGCACATAGTGTACATTATACAATATTAACATCTTCACAGTATAGAAACTGTAAAAGAAACACAAAGGCAAGCATGTAAAAACAATTAATTTAAAGTTACCCCTAAACTAACTTGTGAATGTGTGAAACCTCCAGTCACAGCCTCGTCCCTGTCTCAGTCTTGTGTTTATGTTCTCTTTGTTTATGTTCTGTTGTCTCCACCCTCATCACATCATGCCCTGTCTCATCACTAGCTACAGGTGTCTTGTCTCTACACAGCCCTGGCCACTCATCCCTGCTCTGATTGTTAGGCTTAGTCGATCCCTCATGTCTCACAGTTCTCATCTGTCATTGTTTTGTCATCACATCATTGTACTGTGAACTTGTATTGTCACTCATGTTTTGTCACTCTCCTCCTGAATGTCTACATAGTACCAAAATCCAGTTTTATTTTGATTAATAGCTTCATTTTCCAGCCTTGTAAACAAACTCTTACTTTTGACCCACACTGCATCCACCTCCTTCAGACATGCGTTTTGACAGATTGTCAGTGAGTAAATATTATTTTAAGCTAGTTAGCATTCACTGTTCACCAACAGTTCCTCACCAACTCCTTATTAGCTTTTCATTAGCATTTTACTATACTGTCCAACATTATCCATATTCTACTACTGAGGGAATTCAGTGGCTTCAGGCCAGTTGTTACATTTATACAGCTTGTATACTGTCCATAACATTGATATAAACCTGGTCATATCCGAATATTATGACTACCTTAACCGTGCATCGGCCTCGAAGGCACAAATCAAATAGTATTCACTCAGCAGTGGTCACTGACACTCCTGTTCAATATTAGAAGTCAACTGGTCCACTTTGGTGTGTCGATTGCTCTATACCACTCAAGTTTTTGGCATAATGGCCCGTGGGGCACCACTGTTATGCTGTTGGGACACAAGAAGTCCATTCTCCACACACCTTCACTACAACGGCTTCAGAACGTCCCACAGAGTTAGTGGTATCTGAGATGCTTACTAATTTATACATGCAGTAAACCCTGTCACATGGCATTTGTGACATTCCAGGCCAAACCAGGCATGCTCATAATATTCTGATATGACTGTATATAATGGGATGGGGTCACCATGCCAGTGCCAATATCAGTTAGATGGGTATAAAGCCTTAAGAATTATTTCATAACAACATAAAAAAGTAACTGTAAAAGTTTTTCAATTTCAAGAACAAAGTTCAAACAGAACATACAGTCTTGTAGTGAAATTGAAAGTGTAGTATTTTCCTCCTCATCTACATGAGTGGATGAGCTTCACCCATTCAGGGGCCTCTTTAACACACTATGTTTTACCACTTTTACCAACAACACAGTCTGAACTCACACTACAGGAAGTCTTTAAACCACCAGAAAAGAGAGAGAGAGAGAGAGAAAGAGAGAGAGAGAGTCAGACAGAGTGAGAAAGAGACAGACAGAGAGAGACACACACTGAGAGAGACACAGAGAGAGAAACACACACACACACACAAAGAGAGAGAGAGAG
>BRDA01006140.1:0-10552 GCA_036984385.1 Crenuchus spilurus
ATGTCTGATACTGATTATGTAAAGCTGCTTTGTGACAATGTCCATTGTAAAAAGCGCTATATAAATAAATTTTGATTGATTGATTGATTGACCAATGTGGTTGAGAATCCATTTCTTTGTTTTCTTTGCTATTCAAGGTTCTCTCAAAACCTCTCCAACAGCTAAATTCAAAGACAATAATATACAGCAACATTATTAATAATTCAACAACTTTCTTAAAGGTTCAGACAGAAATCGTATTTACATGTTTTCCCCTTACTGCAAATGTAATGAAGAAGTAGTTGGAATACGAATAATGCTACATTCAATGCTAATGTTAATGCTAATGCACAGTGAAATCACATCAGCATGTTGTTTGCAAATAAGGTGGGACATGGAGGTCATATCACTAACAATATAATCATTGAAACACTGCAGCAGTTAAAAAACGAATCTTATCCAACAATAGCTAATTGAATTGGTAATCTAGCTAGCTAACTGGCAACTACCACTCTCAAAGCTGGCTGGTTTGTGTGACCTTGAATTGGATTAAGCAGTTGTAATGATGAATGATTAGATGGATGAATGAACAACTGGTCAAAATAAAAACTCATTCATGATAAACACAATGCTAATGCTAACAATGCTAATATTGTAACTCGGGAAGAGTTTGGAGATAAGCCTCATTTGTTTATGCTTTTCTCCGTCTTTCACATCACTGTTGGGTGACTTTACATCACTTCTGGAGCTTAAATTCAAGAGGTTCAGCTTTGTTTGATCTTTTGTAGACCGTCTTTCTCTTGATCAAGTTTTCAAGAGGTCCAGGTCTGGAGATTGGGCAGAACATTTAGAGTCCTGAGCTGTATAAATATCTGGTATCTTGAGCTTTGTTGGAGAATACTGGAAAGCAGCCACTTAGCTGGCTATAAAAAGTAAGTTAAGTGCAGGAGTTTGACATGTAACCTCACAGTGTGCAGAGCAAAGAACTCCTTGAGAGTGAAGCGTTGGGAAATATCGGCATGCTCTAAATAATATGGGCTTTGTGTGAACAGTCATTCACCCTCACTTTCGGCACAGAGGGGGGTTGAATTACAGACTGTTTCATCACAAAGGAGATCAAGTGAAGCAGACATTAAGTGTCAGAAAAGGATCTTGGGAAAGATATCGATGTGGTTTCTATTCGCAACCAGGACTTGCTTGCAGGTTGACACAACACAGTCAAGGTTACTTAAATGTCACCCTCGTCCCTTCTAGTCTGAACAGTGTAAAGTACCACTGCTGCAATAACACAAGTGGGCTTGTCTTTCCTATTGAATGCACAAGGATACCAGTTTGTTGTGCTATTAACAATGGATGTCAGACGATTTTAGGATATCCAATGTTTCTAGTCAGAGATCATAGTAAAGGCGGCCTTTCCCACTTTCTGACCTTCTCCATCGACATAGGAACACAAAAATGACTCGCATTAACCTCCAACCCAGCAGGGGGTGGAAAAGCCTCCAGAAGAAAACAGGAAGATGCTAATTGTCCAGAACATCACTGAGCTCTGAGATTTTCTAATGTGATGGTGGTCTGTGGTTTAGTTTCTACCGTCATTGCGACACCACCTTCTCTGAAACATCAGTACAGTCCTGAGAAGAGTCCATTACATTCTTAAAATTCTTAAAAATAAATTCCACACAGAAGGTAGATGACTCTGGTTAGGGCGAAAAATGCCCAGATGTGGTTTTATACACACATTTAGAAACAAGATTTTGGCTCTTCCAGAAACAAACTGTATATAGATGGAAGGATGGATGGATGGATGGTCAAAAGGATGGATGGATAAAACAGTGTAGTATATATTTTAAATGAAAACTACTCTTAAAAAAGGTGGTTCTTCAAGGGTTCTTTAGTAAAGAAAATTGTTCTATGTAGAACCATGAACACTCGGAAATCAAAGGGTTCTTTGCATGCTGAAAGGGTTCTTCAGATTGACGAGGAATGTGCTGTTGATGGTTCTATAGAGAAGCCTTTTGAATATGGTTCTAAATAACCTCAAAAAGCTTCATCTTTTATTACAAGCTTGACATATTAACAGCAGCAGAACCCTTTTCAGGGCTCTGTATAGAACTATCTACAACACATTCCTCAACAATCAGTGTGTTCATGGTTCTATAGAGTGTGGGCTGTAGAATGTGTGGGTTACTCTACAGCCAAGCTGTTATGTATGATAACAATCACTGGATAATCATTTAATTGTGAACATAGTTGACAGTGACTTAGAATCTTAAAACATAACAGTGATTCTTGTCTCAAGGCTCAAAACACTATTGATTTTTAATTAATAGTTAATTATTATAGTTAATAATTAATAGTTACCTGTAATGATTGGGGGCAGACAGTGGGCATTGTATTTAAACACTCAACCAATAGATGGCAATGTTGTAATTTGTCTTCAGGCATCAGACTCTTCCACTCTAACATAAACAAGGCTGCACTTAAACATATGTTAAAAATCACAATAATGGTTTGATATGTATACTATAAATTAGTGCTGGGCGATAAAACGATATCGATTTTTTTCATGATAATTTTTCCCTCGATGACGATGATAAGCCGGGACAATAGAATTCAATAAGCATTAACATTCGTTTCCATTTCACGTCTAAGCAGCTTGACAGTGAGTTCAGAAGTCTAATATTGCTGCTTGTTAGCTCCTCCTCACCAGCGCCACCAAAATGCACTGCTGTGTTTAAGACAAGCGTGTGATTGGCTGAGAGCATAGTGGGGCGGGGCGAGAGAACACGAGGTCGCTGTGTGCTAGTCTGTTTGTGTGCGAAGGAGAAGGGGGGGGCTCACTGTGTGTGCGTGGGTCAGCCCGAGTGCTAGCATTAGCCTGTTAGCTTGACTCTCTAGCCTGTTTTTATTTTGGAGTGGCTGCGGCCGACAGCAATCATTGTTTCAAGTTTCAACAATAAAGCGACGACTGTAAACGTCTTTCTCGTCCATCCTTTCAACGCGTCCAGCCGGACGCTACAATATTATGTTCTGGCAATAAACATTTTAATATTTTAAATAGTAACATTTCATGTATTTAGTCTTTTGTTTTTAGAAAGATGTTTAAAACTATGACAGTGTTAGAAAATTTAATATCGTGAGAATTATCGAGACTGATCAATATAGAAAAGTTTATTGTGATAAAATGTTTGGCCATATCGCCCAGCTCTACTATAACCAGGTTCTTGCCAAGCTCTAATGACAAATCAAACGGAAACACAGGAAGTGTGTTCTGCCTCAACTTCCTTCCATCTTTTATTCAGTGACATTCTGAGCCTTGGAGCCAGAATCTGAGGTCTCGCTGCTCTGCTCTGATGATTTTTGGAAGCTGGATGTGGCCTTGGTTTAGGAGACAGAATAATCAGAAGTGTGGGTGAAAAGATGGGACGGTTCCTCTAACACCACGAGTCTGTAATTACAGCGACAGACGCTTCTCTCAGCAGATAAAAGGATCTAAAGTCAACGTGGGAATCTCAGTGCTGTGTGTGTGTGTGTGATGATGTCCCGAGAGACAAATCCGTCTAATCCTAATCCAGCACAGGACTTTTGCCTCGGTGTCAGACAAAGCTGTGATGACACTCGGTGCTGTACGGTCTGAAAAGCAGAAAGTCCTGCAGGACGTTTAGAACCGTGATTAGCTCAGCTCCTCTTAGCAAAGCTCACGGCCCAGTTTCTCTGCCATGGTCCTCCGGCTGGACCCCGAGGAGCATCTGCTTCTGAAGATATGGAGCACCTTATGAGCAGAGGGAGACTTTTCCATTTAGCGCTGGATGTTTGGGTGTAAACATGCACCACGGTTTCACCTCCATTAATGTAGGAATGCTATAAAAGTCTAAAGAATATATAAAAAAGCATGACATTCTTTGGATAAAATATAATTAAATATAATATAAAAATATACATTTTTGTTTTTTTGGAGATGTGCAGGTTGAAATTAATTGTATAGGTGCAGCACATTTTTAGCAGATGACTTTGATGTAGCGTGTATAGTCCATAATATGGATCTGGTGGCACTGAGCATGCATTAACTGTGCCAGTGGGTCAATGAAATTATGCTAATGTAATTCAGACCGTGTCCAAACTTTTGAAACCAACTGTACAGGATGTGCTTGTGTTAGTAATGTGTGCTTTGGTGCTATGAAAATGCCTCATCATCCCAGGCTCCACAAGTGATGCCCCATTATGCTGGTTTGCGTGACTTGTTTTGAATAAGTGCATTAGGGCCAAATCACTCACACACATACCCCCCCAACCCAAAGTCCATGGTGTACTAGTGCATCGCCAAAAGTGAGAATAATTCATTTGTGTTAATAATTTATTTCAAAAGAGTAAACTGTCATATACACTATATTCATTTTATGTAAAGTGACGTATTGTAATACCATAATATTCTACATTTCTGATTTTTCATCAGCTATAAACCACACTGACCATCATTAAAACACAAAAGGACTCAATCACATCACTTGTAATGAACATGAAATATGACAGTTTACCTTTTTGAGTTAAATTATGACAATTTTTTAATGTGCCACTGTAAATCCATTAGAAATGCTTATAGAGTAAGCAAGTAAAATTTATTTATACAGCCCTTATCATAGAGAGCAGTCACAACGTGCTTTACAAAATAAATAAGCCTATAAAATCTACAATAGACAAATAAAACAATTAAATTTGACAAATAAAACACATTGTAAGAACATAAAACAAGAGAGAGTGCGCCTGATGCATTATCCAAACACCTGCTGATAAAGATCCCTCAATGCGGGATTAAATAAAAGCATGAATAAGCATCTCTAACTGTTAGAAACTACAGGTCTCAATTTACTAATTTCTCAAAATGAAAAATACAGGATCTTGTCAACATCTGTGTAAACAACAAGGACTCATCAAATATGACACCCAAGTTACGTAAAATTGAGGGAACCTCCAACAAACAATCGGAACCTCCGTCTTGTCAGCATTTAGCTGTATAAAATGATCAGCCGTCCAATCCATGATAGCATCCAGACGGTCAATTAGCCTATGTAGATTTTGATTTTGCTAGGTGTAAATGAAAGGTGAAGCTGAATGTCTTCAGCAAATAAATGAAAAGCAATATTAAAACTATCTATAATCTGTTCCAGCAAATAAAGAGAAAATAACAATGGCCCCAACACCGGACCCTGTTGAACGCCAAAAGACAATGGAGCAGAGTCAGAGGCAACCCAATCCCTTAACCTATTTATGAAGATATGGTGGTCTACAGTATCAAACGCAGAGCTGAGGTCAAGTAATAGAACAACTGAACACTCACCGACATCAGAGGACATTAACAATTCATTAGAAATCCCTCAAAAGGGCCGTCTGACTGAAACTTATCATGAATATTATACTTCTCCAGAGCAGCAGCAAGTTGGTTAGCTACCACCTTCTCTAAAATTTTATACAAAAATAGGAGTTTAGATATTGGTCTGTAATTCTTGAATTCGGCAGCATCCAGATTTTTTTTTTTCATTAATGGCTGCACAGTTGCATACTTAAAATAAGAAGGAAAACAACAATTTGCAATTAAGGTACAAACTACTTAAATGAAAATTTGATTGGAGATTCTGGATTTCAGATTAAGTACATAAGCCATACTGATCAACACTTGAATAAAGCAATTGTTCATTTTCTGCTATAAATGATGTGATATTTGTTGTTTAATAATTAGTAAAGAGTGATGAACTATAGTTTAAAGGGTTAAAGTATAGAATTCAGAGAAAATTCCAGTCGTGACTCGCACTGCGTCATAGTTGGAGGGTGTCAGGGGTCTTGAAGTGGCCTCTGGTCTCCACAGTTACTGCTCAGTGAAGGACAACACTGCGCCCGTCCCCTTTTGTCCCCACACTCTGGTCATCAACAGCTCTCACCCAAACAGCTCCCAATAACACAGCAGATAAACTCCAGTTCAGACCACCAGGGCTGATGACAAGAACGAGCTGCTGCTAGACAAAGTGCTGCTTTATTACACTGTGGCAGACCATTAAAGACACAATGAGGGATTTATAGAGCAATTTTTGGGCAATGAGAGATGTATAAGGTACTATGTTTTTTATAAAAAATGAATAAGCAGATATAATTCATGTTTCAATATGGCAGACATCAAGGTTTTATGTTATACATCTTTAGAAATGACAAGTACATTTGAGCCTAGTGAACAATCTAGGCATAAAAAGTTAGCACAATGCTAAATGGTGTACAATTACTTGTTAGCTACATTCATGTACACTTCAGACACCAATTTCCTTTATTCTACTGATTCCTGTAGATAAACTCTAAACACTGCTGGGTTAAAATTAATACATAATCCAGAACCGGGCCACTATACAGTGGAAATTTTACAGTTTGGTTATCATCGACTTTTTTCTAGGAATTTTTTGTCCCAGTTTTCGTTCACCTGCCTGGTTTTCATCAGTGTGGCCACGTAACTCACCGCTAATTTCACACAAATAAAAAAACCACCCAGGTGTTCATCACTTACCCACGTGTTTGTTGTTCATTTTGGCTTTGTTTCTCATTGATAACACTCAAAATAAACTAAAACACGTCACAATAAAGTGACGGCGCACAGTGCTGCAACCTAAACACAGGTGTGAAAACAAATAGCGGCCAAAAACAGGTGTACAAAACAAAGGCTGTAGCTGGACCACACCGGCACTCTCTAAAACAGAGCGTAAACCTGTAAGAGTGATGTTAAATGTTTATCCTTTTCATTAGTCTTTTGTATTTATTTCTCGTTGCGTTCTGTATGTAAAAGTTGAGTTATTTTATATAAAATTTACTTTCGTAAATTTTTCATATTTTGGAGTGTCTGGAACAGATTAATTGGATTTACATTATTTCTTGCTTCAGAAATATTGCTTCAGTTATCGGTTTGGTTATCGTCAGGTACTTTAGAACAGATTAAAGATGAAAACTGAGGTTAACAGAACACAGGCTGGGTTAAACTGACTCTGTATTGCTGAGCCATGTTTTTTGTAGTGCCATGGTAATACTACAGCAATGCAACCAGTTTTAACTCGACCCGGGATATCACAGATGCCACGTGACCATGTTTACTGCAAGTATAAATGAGTGAGAACACTAGTCTGTTGTATCAGAGTGTAAAACCATCATCATGAGCAAAGGACAGGATGTGACTGATGTCCAGAAGGGCTGATACAGAGCAATCAGCACACCACAGTGACTCAGTTAACAACACAGCAGCGAGTCAGAGCTCACCACTGAGCAAACACTCCAAGCCAAGGCCATGGCATTAGGTGAAGAGGTCTAGATATGATAAACTGTGTTAATGCAGTATTACAATAGCAATGCCATGATGCCCATCATAGTGTCCTAAAACACAGATCCATCAAATTTTCTACAGTTGTGGCTCTTACATGTCCTTAAAGCCTTGCTGCACTTAACCTCTTAAACTCCTGGATATTTTTTATTTACATGGTCAAACCCTAAGGATTATTAATTTTATAATAATTATTATTATTATTTTATAAAATGACTTTTTATCTGCATGGAATAAATGCAAAATGTTGTTTATTTTTTGTTAAAGAACTTGTCAAATAAGAATAATAGTGTGTTTATCATAAGAATGATTCGATATACTTCAAATTTGCTGCTGAATGCCCAAAAAATGTAAACATTCAGGGGTATTTTTCTTAAAAACATTTTTATGGCACCATCTGACATGTTGTGGCTCGTACCTGTATGTAAACCTTTGAGTGTACAACTCTGCACATGGGGTCCCATGTGGCATCTCTTGGGCATTTCCAAGTCCCCAAGCTTCATAGATGAATGAATCTACCTTACATATCTTATATGATGGACATGTCCTAGTAGTATATGGTCTGTCAGAGCCTAAGTGGACACACCATGTGGTTTTTATAGCATTACTGGGCATTAAAACAATCCCAGAGTACTTTCCTCAGCATTAAACAATGAGATGGAGTCAGATTTAATCGAATTGTCCGTTCCACCTTAAATGGTGCAGAAGTTACATTCACGCGAATAGAACGTCCTGGTAGGGGCGTCAACGGAACTAATGCAGCATTTAAGGTGGAACGGTTAATTCTAATAAAATGGGTTTTCAATGCAACAGCTCGGATTAAATTAGATAAACAAACACAGAGGAGAAAAGCAGAGCTGGTTTGATTCAGGATATTAGATAAAAGCCCCCAAAACACTCACCATGACTGCTCAGGATGGTCCACAGGGTTTATTGTAGTCAGACCTCAGTTATTCCACCAGCAGCTTCTGAACACAAACACTAATGCAGTGAGGAGCTTTTCCCTCCCTCACATTTAAACCCACTATCAGACTCCTCTGGAGAGGAGGGACCTTATTCTGAACAGCTTTACAGCTCTATGGGGCCACCAGCTGGCCACTCAAAGCATCTACAGCAGGAACTAGAAATAATTTTAAAAAGGTAAATATTTTATATTCATTACATGTAAAGTGACATTAAGACCTTTTTTGTATTACAGTATAAAGTTCACTTTGACTTTAGAGCACAAACCACTGACCATCATAATACTGTTATATTATGAGTTATAAGCCAAACTGATCGACATTACAAATAAAAAAAACAATCAAATCTAAGTTTTATTTCAGTCATTTCATGTTTTATTGATTTTTTAAACTGTCAATAAGTGAACACTACTTCTACAGAGAATAAACATTTAATGTGCTCTTTTTATTTACTAACACGTCACTGTGGAACAGAAATATGCTGCATTAAATCATAAACTATAATCTAAACTAAACTAATTAGTAAACTAAAAGTAATAGTCATATTGTATTTGATAGAATTTAAGCAGGGGTGCACTAACTTTTGCACAATTGTACCTGTGTGACCTGGTTCACCTGCTTTTAATTAATTTTAACTGTCTCTGGTCTTATTACACACACACACACACACACACACACACACACACACACACACACAAACACAGGTGACGTCAACAGAATATCCTGGTGTATAAAAAGGGTTCTAAATATAAATATAAATGGGCTGAGTGCAGCCCCCTGCTGGACACATCTGAGCTTAATACAGTATGAAGCCAAAGATTTACTGTTTAATTAGCAAATTACATTAGTATTTATAATTACATTATATATACTGTAAATGCATTAGTTAATATTTAATTATGCAGTGATGTTTTTGTATTAAAACTGAGAAAATAAAAATTATAGCATGCTTTTATTAAACTTTTATTAAACCATTTTTATTAACATGATTTAAAAATGTAATATAATAAAAATAAAATACACAGTCATTTGTGCAATTTATATATAGACACACACACACACACACACACACACACAGATATATATATAAAGAAAATGAGTCAAAGTGAAAATGAATGTACACAATGTACGATCAGCCATAACATTAAAACCATCTGCCTAATACAGTTTAGATCCCCATTGTGCCATCAAAGCAGCTCCAACCTGCTGTGTCATTCACCCCTCAAGACTCTCCAAGAGTCCTGAGCTATCTGGCATCAAGAAGTTGGCAGCAGATCCTGTAAGTTATGAATTGGACTTGCTGTTCAGACGGCCTGATCGAGTTCAGGGGCATGTGAAGTCCACTCTTTTGGTACGTAGTGACCTCTTCTGACTGGCAGCTCCACATCAGCCTAACCACAGATCATCTGAACCAGCTGCCAAAATGGCTCAGATTTACTGTCCCAGACCTTCACCTGCAGCTTTGTTATGAGACCATCAATGTTCTTCACCACCTCTAAGACTAATCACAGTACTACAAATGTGATGAAGCTCCTAATTGGCTCCTAATCCTAATGATTTTATCTGATCTATTCAGGTGCAGCTCAAAAATTAGAATATCACCTAAAAGTGAATTTATGTCAGTGAATCAGTTCAAAAAGTGAAACTCATAGACTCACACAGAGAGTCTATTTCAGTGTTTATCTCTTTTAATTTGGATGACTATGGTCTACAGCCAATAAAAACCCAAATGTCAGTATCTTCTTTTATTACATTTTTTTTATTTTCAGTATCTGAAAGTAAATTTTGCATTTACTTTGTAAATCAAGGTCTCAGAGTCTGGAGGAAGAGAGGAGAGACACAATCCAGGCTGCTGGAGGACGAGTGTGAAGTTTACACAGTCAGTGATGGTTTGAGGAGTCATGTCATCTGCTGGTGTTGGTCCACTGTGTTATCAAGTCCAAAGTCAGCGCAGCATCAACCAGGACATTTCAGAGCACTTCATGCTTCCATCTGCTGACAAGCTTTATGGAGATTTCATTTATCCAGCAGGACGTGGCACTGCCCACACTGCCAACAGTACAAACACCTGGTTTAATACCCACAGTATCACCTGAGCTAAACCTCACAGAGCATCTATGAGCTACTGTCAAGAGGAAGATGAGAGACACCAGACCAAACAATGCAGATGAGCTGATCACCTCCATACCACCTCAACAGTGCCACAGGCTGGTCACCTCCATACCACCTCAACAGTGCCACAGGCTGATCACCTCCATACCACCTC
>BRDA01006143.1:0-71809 GCA_036984385.1 Crenuchus spilurus
CAACAGCCACACAATGAAAGTTTCCCTCCCTCTCTGTAGCACCTAAACCCTCTAAACCTTCTATTCCTGTTGGCCCAAAATAGACTGCTGACGCCATCACACCTTTTGATGGCTCCTGTGATGCACTCAAAAATAAATCTAGATTTAATTTAGTATTTAATTAAATTCTGGAAAGTATTTTCACACAGTTGAGTAGCTTTCCATCAATATAAGGCAGATTTTGTTGATTTGCTATATTTTGATAGTTAGCTCAACTTAATTTGCTATCATATTTCCAACTTGACTCAGATAGCTTCAATGAACATTATTTAAATTACATTTACATTTGTGGCATTTATCAGACTCTCTTATACAGAGCGACTAACAGTTGGTACTTCAGTAGCTCAAGAGCACTTCAGTCAAGACCTGCTCCGGGATCAAACCGGCGACCCTCCGTTCACAAGACCAGATCCCTAGTCACCCCATTAAAGTAAAATTATTTAACTTAAGTTTATTAATGTAATACTTAGCTGTCTTCCTAAATGTTAGTAGCACAATTATGAGTATAAGACTGATCACTGGCATCCACAGACACTTCAGAACCATGTCCAGCAGTATAGAATAAGCATAACTTGCTCTTACAGACATCAATAATGAAAAGCTGTGTCCGAAATGGTCCACTTATTTACCCATCACTAGTTAGATGTTATACATAGAACACTATGCAGGGTAGCAGTGAGGGAGATATGAGAGGGCAATTTGGACACTTATTTACACCTCAAACAAATAATCTTGACATATCACCATATAAATAATCCAGATCATCAACAATGAAGGCTACTGACATCAAAATATATCTCCAGCACATTTTAGGCTTGTATTAATGTATTTTTTCATTACTACAAATGCAAAGTGAAACAAAACAAAGGTGAAAGACACATCCAGTATGCAAACAAATGCATCCTGGAATAAAAGGGAAAGATGAGCCAACAAAAATATATCAAGGTGTAACTTATACAACATGACTTTTGCTCAGTCACACACATTAACTAGCAACAGACTAAGCTAATTAAATAAACTCAGCTCATCTGATCTCATATTGAATGTATATAATCATCTCAAATTTCATTCATTCTCTTTAATTTGAGTTCACATTATTGACCTTGGTTGACTATGATGGACTGGTGACTTGTCCATGGTGTGTTCCTCCCAATGTGTCCAGTGATTCTGGATACATTTCAGGTTAACCACCCCCCTGCTCTGGATGAGGTGGTTTGAGAAGATCATGATGATGATGATGACTTTTTACATGTGTAAAGCAATATCAACTAGCATGAACAACATTACATGTGACGGGGCCTGACTATCATGTGTTTTGTTTAGTCAGTAACATTATTCTACCTCATGACAGACTTGTATAAATATTCGTGGGGAAAAAAAACGTAGAGTTAATAAGTCTTAACAATGAAATGAATCATTCTAATGGCTATCAGCATGCTCAAATGAACTCAGACTGATAACCAAAACAGCTTTATTTTCCAGACCAGAATGAATGTTAAATACATTTTATGTAAAGTTTGTATCCTACCCGGCATTGTGCTGTGCAAATAGCATGTCACTGTTTGTTATACGTTTGCGTAGTTGAAGTTTGTCAAAGGTCTGACATACGTATAAAGGAAGTAAATAAAATGCACTGTACAGGGAAATGCTCTCATTCAAAAAGAAGATTGGACTGAATCATTAGCAACACATCCATATTAGGTAGTGCTGTTGTAGCTGCTGAAGTTTCAGTCAAGTTGTGGAATGCATGAAAGTAAATTTGTGCTCATAATTTTCTTTAAAAAGTGACATTTTTAAGCATTTTTTGTTCCTCCGTTAGGTATGACTTAAAACAAAATCCAGAATCTCAGATTATTAGAGTATTTCTTTTCAAATTTGAGTAAATTATTATTCAAACAGTATCAACATTAAAACAATGGCTTGAAATATGTTACTTTATGTGTAATGAATATAAAATGCATGAGTTTGTATTTTTTGAATTAAATTATGAACATGAAATGAACCGTTTACAGTATTCTAATTTTTGGAGATGCACTAACTAGTATAACATGTAGTTTTTTGCATGTCCCCATATGGTTTAAAGCTGTCAGTGTTAGTATTGGTTGTGGTATTAGCTGGTAATGGATGAGAAAGAAAGTTAGGCTACCTTTATAATACCAGGCCTATATCTCAATTAGCTTTCTAGCTCATAAATCTAACATTTTAGCTTAAAAAACGTAATTTGAGTGATCAGATGAAAAGTTTGTAACTCATAAACACATGAAAAGAATGTGTGTTTTGTTTTAATCATTGTAATCTCAGACCAGTTGAATTTTCTGTCATTTATTGCTCATTTTATCTGGATCATTTTAAATCAACACAGAATATAACTCATCCAAGTGTTTCCTTACCATTAACAGGAGTATATCAATAATGTGATCATAAAATAGCAAAAACAGCCTTTGAGGTGTCCCATTATATGAAATTTGAAATATTTTGAAATTAATGGATTAGGTGAAGACAAAGAACTCCAAGTCACAAAGATTATACCACAGTTACCTCACATTTAGACATTTTTGTGTATTCATGTGTACAAAGGTAACATGAGTAATCAGTATATCCCAAAATTGATCATTTACATTTACAGCATTTGGCAGATGTTCTTATCCAGTAAGAGATTTATCTCAGCTAGTACAGACAGATTAGAGTCCAAACGACTCTTCAGTTCAGACACTGTTAGAACAAAACCATCACAAATACCTAGAAAGATACACAATTATACACAATATAAGATCATAACAATGCATTACAATAAGTACATTTACATTTCTTTCTGAGATCTAATCTGTGATTTTCTCCCCAGTGTGTTTGGTAGCCAATCGACCCGCCCATTTGTTGACTCTCCCCATCACTTGTAATGCCCCTGACTCTAGGAGGGTGCAGACTAACACAGGCCTCCTCCGATGCATGTGAAGTTAAGCCAAGTCATCTTTTTCAAATGCTGCCGATACATTGCTGCCAGGCAGCCAACTTGCTCGGAGGAAAGCGCAGGATCCCCAGTTCTGATGGATTGCCTGGCAGACATTACCTGAGCCAGATGACATTACTTAGTAGTGCTAAGGAGAGAGTGCCATCTTACTCACCTGGAGAGCGCAGACAATTTTTGCTCTCTCAGGCCATGGCTGCTGATGGCAAGCAGCATGGTTGGGATTCGAACACACAATCCTCAGATCATAATGTAGCAAGTACTCTGTCACAATCTGTCAGTCATTGGGTATTTATTTTTGTTGTTACAGTAAGTCTGTACTTATAAACAATTATTAGACACCTGCCAGTCAATCAAAAAATGATATTTATAGTCTCCAGGGTATGAATTAAATGGATATAGTATGTTTACTTGGTAATTACTCTTCAGCCATATTCCAGTCAACAGGACGATACAGAAATCAAACAGTAGTGCCCAATCCATGTACTCTAGACATTCCTCTACGCCCAGCACATCTGATCCAACTAATGAACTAATGAACAAAGTGAAATGGATGTAGTAGAGCAGGGAAACCACTGCAACATGTGGTGGAACACCAGGACCAACTTTGAGAACAACTGTTCTACAGTATTTTGAGATTAGATTATTTGTGGATGCGTATGTTGTACCTGACAAAGAAGCAATACCCACAGACATACCCCTGACATATAATCTATCCCAATTCTGTTCATTTCAATCAGAGGATTAAACATGAGTAAACGCACATACATACACACAAACAATCCTCCTAATCTCACCCTCCTTACAAACTCAACAGTTCATACAGATACACTCATACTCTGAACAGTCTCTCCATTTCTTTCAAGCATCCAACATAAAAAAATATTTATTTCAAATTGAAAACTGAAATCTAACATATAGTCTGTGGTGAAGGTTCTAGAGGTAGAGGCTGCTGAAGACGGTAGATGGTTATTAAGTCCATGTATTCATGTGAGGATAATGTAAAAAAAGAACCATTGGAATTAGAAGTATCAATATTTCAGTGTCCGCCCATCCATACCTTTAGGAAAGTGATAACTTTGCTCCACTCTACAAGCTGAACCCAAAGTTCATAAGCCAGAAATGCAGATATGGGGTCCACCAAGTGTGCCTGCTGTATAATGAGTCTGTAATGAGATGAGTGGGCACTGTTGAGCTCACAGTACCACTGCTCTTTCTCTATAGCAGCTGAGAGCCTCTTCAGCACAAAGGGCCAGAACCTGCATAATGCCAGTCTGCCCTGTCTTTAATTAACATCGAGCTCTTTTTGTGTGGAGTGAGAGTAAGGGTGGGGGAAAAATAATCCTGAGCTAATACTGTCATGCTGTAAATTATTGTACACATACTGAAGTGAAACGTGAAAAACTTTTAATTGATCCACATATTCATGTTTTGTATGCAGATCAACTGTGTTGATGGATGAATGAATGAATGAATTCAGAAATGAATAAAATGAATAATTGATGCTTCCTGGTCAGCTACTATTACAAAAGAATCATCAGTGCCAAAAAGCTATTTCCTGTTTACTAATCAAATTAGGGTTTTAGGGAAAATATGTTTAAAAGTTCAATATTTTTATAACAGCAATATATGAAACTATAAAATATTATAAAATTGTATTATAAAAAATCTAATTAGAGCGATCTCTTTAGAGCGATCGTTTATGAAATGATGCCTCATATTATTCAGTTGATGTGACCTGTGCATGTACTATTGATATATTCTAATTAAGTTAAAAGATATATATGTTTGCTGAATGTTGCCTTGTTTCCCATTGACTACTGTCTTCAAATATTTGCATTTTGGGTGTAACATTCCTATGATTTTATCTACCGTCTCTGTGTTGTCATTATTTTCTCTTTCCTATGTGACTGTACTCCATATTTTGTTCAGCTGCTTATTCTCATCAATTCTATACAAGCAAGTTAACATTTTCTCTTAGTGCGGCTCTTTGATGGCTAATGTGCTTCTGGTTACATAGTAAAATTGATCAATTACAAACGACTAATGTTGAAATTAGCATATCATGTTGTCTTAATACAATTATGGTAAGTAAATACTAATAAAGTATGTTTTCTAAACAAGAAATAAACATTAATTGTGTTGATGCAATATATTTCATTTGTGTACAACCAATGTAGACATTTGAATCAATTCAACAACCTTTACTTTAGAACAAGCTGATAAAGATCTTAATAAGAAATGCTTACTTAATTAACTGGGAACACGCTCTTGTACTGATAAAACAATAGATATTGAATGTTAACCTGCCTTTAAACTATCGCTACAGCATTGTTCTCTATCAAGCACTGGGACACTTGAAATCAAAAACACAACCCCAGGTGACCTATGTGTCTAACACATGTCATAATAAGCAGTATCTTAACCTAATTACTCAGCTGGTCAGAGAGAGCGCATCACACCACTGGGTGCTTATTATACTGACCTATGACCTAACTTCCATGATTATGACTGTGAGTGTCTGAGCATAACACAACCGCATTGCTCTCAGTTGCAGTTTGAATCTTATTTTGTATGGATGTCACGTCTGAAAGGTGAATAGAAGCAGGTCAAAGGCCCCCACTGAGATTATTAAGAGACCTTAGAGACTTTTATTTATTTAATTTCTGGTCGTACATTAAAGCATCTGTTGTCGTGACCCTTGTTTGTGTACTGAGAATTGATCTTTAAAGACACATCCAACAAGACAAATAGGACAAACTCTATGAAAGCACTGGGAGAAAATAATGAGGGTATTTTTGAACACACTTTTCCCCACATTTAAAGCAAATATGAAAGTCCAGCTCTGCCTTAATGTCAACAGTGACACTCCAAAGAGTCTCATTAAAGACACACAGCAGGTCCTGTATCTGTAGATGTGGCCTGGAGTTTATCAGGTTCATCACTAAAGTGTACCATGCTTCTCTGCAGATCTCAGAGGATTGTGCTTTGATCCTCTTTGCCCTCCCCAATCCAGGCCCCACAACAGCTCCCTCATGTTGATGTGAGTTTGTTTGCCTTCCGCCAGGTGAGTTTCGTCAACCATACTGAGTTTACACACTCCCACCCACAGCCCATGCACATTAAACATACACACCTGTAGCACCATGTCCTCACAGTATCACACTGGGTACTTTAGGAGTATAGATTACTGTTAAGATTACTTCTGGTTAAAAATACTTTCAATAAAAGTTTAATCAAGGTGCACTGGGAAGAAATTAAAAGGTTTGAATTATTGCTAATTTTATCTGGTAGATTTATCAAAAAGCCCTAAAAAGTCACAGCAATAATATGTTGAACATTTTCAAACCTTTACAAAGATTTTAGTGAAAAGCTTTAATTGGATAATTAAAGAATACAAAGAATGACCCCAGAGCAAAAGTAATATAAGCATAAAAGTCTATATTTGATCATGGCAATGATTAAAACAAGATTACTGTACCAATCATCCCCAACATTAATGCCACTCACTGATGACATGAATAGCATTGATTATTTCATAACAGTGGTGCATGTGAAGGTCTAGGATATATTAGCTGATTACTATAGATGACATGTTGGGTTTTACAGAACATTTTGCAAGTGTGTGGGTCTGAAGCACTGCAACAAGGGCCAAATAGTTAACAATAACAACTGGGTTGGAGCATCTTCAAAGCAGCAAGGCTTCTGGGGTGCTCCCATTCTGCAGCGGTCAGTACATACAGACAGTGGCCACCAAATTCCCAGATGTCTGATTGAGTATCTGTGGGATGTTCTGAAAGTCAGATTTGTGGTGGCTCCACCTCTCAACTTGTGTGCGCTCACTAGTGTGTGTTCACTGCACATATGGGATAGACACTGAGGTTCCTGTGTGTTCCTCTGTTTTTCCTTCTTCCTTATTGGAATTCCTCTGCAAAACACTATTGAGCACCAACAGGAAATATATTGGTAAGGCACAATAAGATCTATCATATCATGCTAGACATGACATATAGCCTGCAAATGTCTGAAGGCTATTTTCCCAATATTCAAAGTTCAGAACTCTATGAAATGCAAACGTTAAAAGTCATTTAGCTTCAATATCTGCACTTAACAAAAGAAGTTGAATTTAGATGTCTTGCATTAACACAACAGATCTTAACTTGGGCATTGGCCTATTTAACTTAAATTTTAATGTGCTGCTAGTGCACTTTAAGCACATGTACATTTACTGTGACCGGAAGGAAACACAGGCCTGTGTTTTCTATAACTGTACAAATGTATAAAAGATACACAAAGTTTACTTATAAGCACATTCCAAGCATATTTCAGAAGGCACTGTCTGTTTGTTAAAAACTTAGCAAACTAAAGAAAATTCTACACTTTTTTTTAGCTTTGTTACCCAAAACAAATGGTGACATTGTGGTGTGAAACCTCCCACCACAGCCTCGTCCCTGCCTCAGTCTTGTGTTCACATGCTCTTTGTTTACGTTCTGTTGTCTCCACCCTCGTCACATCATGCCCTGTTTTATATTGACTGTACGTGTCTTGTCTTTGCACAGCCCTGTCTCTCATCCCTGGTCTGATTATGTTTGGTATAAAAGTTACCATGTGTCTCAAAGTCTCTGTCCGTCATTGTATTGTCACTCCTGTTTTGTCACCATGCTACTGTTTTGTTACCATGCTCATGTCTACTTACCACAGCCATGGCTTCAGTTTTGAGTTTTGTAAATAAAGCCTTGCTTTGGTCCAAGCTGCATCTGCTTCCTCCCACATTTTTGACAGGTGACTAAGTGATGGATTTGCACCCTTTCCTAGCTATGGTTAAATTAGTGTAATGACCGACCCAATGTAGGGGTAGGGAGACTCACCACAACCCTGTCCAGAATTAAGCAGTAGATGGATGGATGGATGCATGGATAGAAGGCCATATTTTTTGCAATGACTTATTTTTGACGTTGTCATTAGCAGGGCCTGGTGTAGTGTAGTAACACTGCTTTCCACTACAGATTTCAATACCTGGGCATACATAATGTATCAAGCAATAACAATAAGAGCCCTTTGGCAAGTCTGTATTGTCTACTAAATGTGTTGTAACTGTAAAAGACAAAGAGTTTTGAGTAGCTTTACTTCTCATTTAAATGCACATTCTTATGTTAGCTCAGCTATATGTTAGTCAGTACAACTATACACAGAAGTTGGATGTTAATAGTTTTTTTAGTTGTGCAAAAACTCATTTTAGCAGTTAAGTATCATGATGAATATTATATCACTTACAAAATCATTGCTATTTTATGTCCCTCCTCTCAAGGCTATTTTGCAGGCATTAAATTGTCTTTAAGAAAAAGACTATCTCCATTTATTCACTAGCAGGAAGTGTCCCTCACTGATTTTTCCTCTCTCTGTGCCTTGTGTAAGTCTGATATCCTGTCATGGGAACTGTACCTTATGGACCACCTCAGAGAGTCTGATCATGTGGCTGTTACATGCACTGCCAAAGACCCAGAGAAGGAGGGTCTTTAACATCAAGCCTCAAACAACCCCAGGTTCAAATTCCCTGAGAGACACACCACTGTGCACGTAGGTTAGCTGTTCTAAGAAGATCTCAGCCTCAGTGTGAGAAGTCCATCCATCAGAAAGTAGACTGCAAACTCAAGGTCTCACGGGTCGTGAGAGATCATCCCCTCTGAGTGCTTTCATTGTAATTCTACTCATCTCTAAAACCTGGCACCTGTGGAGTGTGCCACCTTGGCCAAGCAATCTTGCGGATCTTTGCCCGGCAAAAAAAAAACAAAGATGAGACTTAATCCTCTTAGTATACACCCATCGACCCTCTGCACACAGGCAGCCTGGAAAATCAGTGATCTGACAGATAAAGTAAGGGAGCAGAATTGTGTTGTGACAAAGTAATATGTGAGGAGAGTCACTTTGACATGTTTTTCCATTTTCTACTAGTGCATCTCCAAAAATGAGAAAGTAGTGCAAAAGTTAATGTGTTCAATTTAATTCAATAAGTAAATTGTCATATTATATGTTCATTACATGTAAAGTGACATATTTTACTTTTGTTTTACTGTTGATACTGTTTGAATAGTAATTTACTCAAACTCAAAATGAAATATAATAATCTGAGATTCTGGAGTGTGGGTTTTCATGAGCTACAAGTTAAACACTACAAGGCTTGAAACGTCGTTTACATGTACTCAGTATAACATTTGACAACTTAACTTTTTGAATTAAATTCTGAACTACAATGAGCTTTTCTTTAAATATTCTAATTATTTGATGTATGTTGTTATTATGCTACATCTGATTTTCCTTGCAATGTATCTTATTTATCAGGTTCCAATAAGACTTTAAAGTAAATGTTAAACTAAAAGTTAAATAAATTAATAAATTAAACATAATAGTACATATGTTACATAATGAATTTTTCATTATTGCTAACCTGCTTTATGCCTCTATATGAGAAGGAAATTTAGTTCACATGGTTTCATGCTAACACAAAAGAACAGCATACAAATAAAACTGTTTATTTAAGCTTCAGTCACAGAGAAAATAATTAACTTGTAATGTGCATTTTATATTGACATTTCTGGTTTCACATCTTCATTATCTTGACAGGTTCTGCTTTGTGCATTCAAATAATAAATGGACAACCTGGACCAAACTCAGAGTGCTGTCTCATAGCTCGCAGTGTATGTGACTGAAAATATGCAGCTAACTGTGGCCTTTGTGTCACATTATGGCACAAAAAAATCAATTATATACTCTACTGTATTTGTATTAACATCCAAGCTATAATATATTGCAATATATCTAGATTTGATTTTACTCAGCTTTAAGAAATGACTGATAGTTGAGAGGAGGCTGCTGCAGACGTCAGTGTAATATCAGTGAGCTGCTGGGTTATTCCAGACAAGCTGCAGACAGTACATAAGTCTAACCTAATTAAGTATTTATCCACCTTTAAATGTCATGTAACATTCTGATAACCCAGTGTTTTTTTATTTATTTATCATACTCAACTCTGCCTAATCACCTTCATTTTGACATCCTGTGGTTTATACCCTAAATTTAACCAAATGACATGATTGCTTAATATGCAGGTATATGAATTTACTGTTTTTAGATTATCTAAATGACCATGGTGAGACTGAAAAACTAGAGCAAACACTTTATCTAATAAATAAATGGTAGCCTAATTGAAATAAGTAAGCTTTATAAATGTGAACTGGCACAGAGTTTATTAGGATACTAGAAAGCTGTCAGTGACTTCGAAGTAGGCTTAAATATATTGGAAGCACATATGCAAAAATAAATAAACAAATAAATGCTCAAAGCACCCTTTAGGTTCCTTATTTTTCCACAATGCAACCCTAGAGAGCCTCTAAGGACCTTTTTTCAGAATCCGAGGAGCTAAAGATCCCAAAGGAGCCAAGAATGAAGCATGATGCTTGTTGGAAACCAGTGATTAGAGGATCCTGCACGCTATAAGCCCAGATAAATTGAACTTACTTTAAATAATTGATGAAACCAGTTGTCTTAAAAAAGTTAAGTAATGTGCAATGAAAACTTAAGTTAATGTAAATTAAAATATCAAGTTATAACATCTAAAAAGTAAATTGAGTTAACTTTTCTGTTTTTGTTATACCGATGCTTTACTTAATTCTAGCATATTGAGTTCAAGGTAATAAAATATTGAGGAGCTTTTAGACTGTCTCTGCAGTAACCATTTTATAGGGAAGGTGTCTTGAGGCACCTAAAATGTTTCTTGACCCACTGGATAATCAAAGCAGCTTTACAGTGCAGTTTAGCTATTTATCTCCAGTTTCATGAGGTATTAAAGTGACAAAAGTGGTTCTCATTGGAAGATTGCAACATGCACAATGAACGTCCCCAGGCCTCTGTCTCGGTGCTGCAATAAACTCCTTTACTGGTGTTCAGACTGAAGTTGTGTTTTCAGTCCTACGTGTGACTGTGACTCATGACAAACGTGAGTGACGAAAGTCCATTTCCATACTTTTTGTGTGCAGATGATCAGAGAGAAAATGAAAACAGAGTCTCTAACATAAACGTCCCCATGACGCCAGTAGTGCTCCTCTTTTTCCATTTGCTCTCCTGCGGAAGATTATCGGACCTCACGTCCATGCAGCTGTAGCCCTCCCCTCTCTGCCCCCTTCTGCCCCTCGTGCCCCCTCCTGCCCCCGCATTGGCGTTCATAAATACCAAAGCGCCACTGCCTCGGTGTATTAATCCATCCCAGGCAATCTGAGAGAGAGGAAACAGGCTGATCATAATCAGACCACAGGTTAATAAATACCGGGCATAACGAGCTCGAAATGTACTCGAGCAAAAGCGAGGGGCCACGGCGAGGACGGTCATTCGACTCCATGAACATCGGACTGTCTTTGGAAGAAAAGCAACTGAATAATGAGGTAAGACTTAACTGTGTTCACCTTCACATTAAACTGCAACAATGTGAGCTTCTGTTCTTTAGAAAACCAATTGCTGGGTAACACCACTGACAGTGAGTGGAACCATTTGGTTTTCTGATGATATATTAAACTTGTTTAGATCTACAGACGTCCTACCTTTACCTGTCATGTGCTGTGATAAATAAAGTCATTAAGCTGTGAGAACAGCAGTGCGTCAAGCGTTAAGAAGGTCAAGAGCGCAACACGCAGTCCTGAGGAAACGTGCGCACAGCGGCTCAGTCCGCCAGCACCTAAAAACTTTTACTTTTGGCAGATTAAAGGAGTGGTGGAGGCTTAAGATGACCCGATGAAGGTCTGGAAAGACAACCAGAGACCACAGCTCAGCTCTGCTCGCTCTAAACTCTTTTAAGTGCGCTATTTAAATGAATCCGCGGCTCTTTGCTAATCACACAATAGCAAAATGCACTTAAGAGCAGCGCGCGCAGAACGGTGATTAACTGCAGCCTAATCCAGTGTTAGATTAACTTAAGACGGTGCTAATAATAGGCTTCCTCGTTCTCCAAATGAGATTGGAGGCTCTGTGAGACAGACGCCGGCCCGTGTCTGTTAAACCGAGACGGCGTGTGCCAGCGCTGTGCCTGAGCCGTGAGGCTGACCTTGAGAAGTGAGACTGACCCTGTGCGCCCTCAATGCACCGATGCTGTTAGGGATTCTGAAGGCGGGAAGATGCGGGCAGCGGCAGCTGCTTTCCCGCATCCTCGCTTCAAGAGCTATGGTTGGTAGATGAGCAGCCTTTGCGGGAACGAGGCTGTGATTAAGGCTGAGATTTGTTGCTGTTTTCTTTATAACTCTTAAACTGTTGGAGTCCTATGGCGCTGTCCGCGGTGCTGAACTGACGCATGATAGTAATGAGGGCGCGTGCCAAAGGCTTTAATTGGATAAACTCAGTCATCCTCAGAGTGACTCAAGGCTGTCTATTTTTCTCTAAAGTAATTCAAGTTTAAACTCTACACATTTTCTATGCTTGACTGAGACTCTTCTACGTTCAGACTGTTTAAATATAACAGCCTCTTAGCTTCATTAAGTGGACCATATATGTTAACTTTCTAACTGCTTTCAGTCAGTTAATTGGCGCGTTTTAGAAGTTAAAGGTGAAAGTCATCTGATTTTAGTTCATTTGTTTGGTTTTACAAATGAGAAACAGCCAGTACAGCATTACAAAATGTATTTACATAATTTATATATATATTTATATTTTTTACAGATGAACAAATCTGCCTTTCCTAAGATAGATGAAAACAAAGACAACAAACGTGAATCTACAGAGAAAGCTCGAGCAGCCATTGTGTTCTCGCTGAAGAATGAAGTGGGGGGGCTCGTCAAAGCATTAAAACTGTTCCAGGTAATCAGCTTTGATCCTCATTCACACATAATACAATTTGATTGATTAAATATAGTTGATAGTCAATAATTTGATAGTTAATTGTATCAATTTAATATAGAAATTGAGTATTTTTATATTCTCACTATTACTTGATGTCAAAACTCTATTTTCTATTTTCTTTCAATTAATATTCACAAAAATATATATCTATTTTTTCTGTCACTCTCAAATGAACTCAACAGGAAAACCACGTCAATCTGGTGCACATTGAATCGAGAAAGTCCAAGAGGCGCAACTCAGAGTTTGAGATCTTTGTGGACTGTGACAGTAATCACGAGCAGCTCAACGAGATCATCCAGCTTCTGAGGAAACACGTGAACGTGCTGGAGACCGAGGGACCCAGCAAGAGCCTCCTGGAGGAGGACGGTGAGACAAGAATACAGCTGTTCTGAAAAATAAATATAACTACTAGTTTAAGTTACGTTTATGTCAATAATTAAAAGATTACATAAAGATGCATTTACTCAATTTCATTAAAATGTTCCTACTTTAATTAGCTTGCAATCATTGTCATTTCTTAATGCAATGATGTCAGTATGGAAATCTGTATCAGTGACCATTAACTAGTGGACAACCCTGAATAAAACAAACTGGCTAGAAAACCATCTGAATCAGCCATATTAGGAGACTTTAGCAGAGTTAGAATCAAGCTAATCACAATCTGACCACATTACATTACTTTTTAATAAAGACCTGTAACTAAAATTAACATTTAGAATGAAGATATCGTATAGAATTATATAACTGGTACAGTCAAACAGTTATCCAGTTGTGTTCAGTCACATATTTAGTTAACTGCATGATCAGTCAGTTGTTTGCTTCATGAAATGTAACAACAAATATCTTTATTATTTTAAAGGCAGTATCACAAGAACACAATACACTTGCACTTTTTATTTAAATATTCAATTCATGAAGTCACATAAGAGCATTTCACCAGAACATGAAACTGGAAGGTTTTGTACTGATAAAAACATAAATGTTAACAAATCTGTTTCACTTTCCTTCAATAATCACAGGACAAATGTTTTGAAGAGTGAAGCACCAGCAAATGTTAAGATTAACTTTAAAATGAGATGGTTTTCAATCTGCTTTGACTGCTTAAGACTGAATTCAGTCTCCATAGCAATGAACAGCAGGTAACAAAGCCAAAAGTTAGTGGATTTTTACTGTTAGAGTCTGTAGCTATTATTCTGTTTGCACAGATCGTCTCTGAACTTTCGCATTTGTGTTCACATCCAGAACATTAACTCAGGCTGGGGAAAAAATAATTTTTTGATAAAACCAAAGCAAGCCATTAAAAGGGGAATGTTTTTTTTTTCTTTTGTAGAGATGGATAATGTTCCCTGGTTTCCCAAGAAGATCTCTGATCTGGACAAATGTGCAAACCGAGTATTGATGTATGGATCAGACCTGGATGCTGACCATCCTGTAAGCAGTGGAAATTTGCCTGAAATACAGCTATACTACTGTTCCTCTGGGTTTCTTGTTGACTACATAAAATATATGATATATCTGCTTTCTGTTGCTGTTTGAAAGCCTCTTTTGTTTGGGTTTTTAAAAGCTAGCCATCGGGAGACTTTAAAAGATGGACTGCTGATGACTTCAGTGAGTAATATTCTGGGCTTTGTCTTGCTTCTGCTCTACAGGGCTTTAAGGACAATGTCTATCGCAAAAGGAGAAAGTATTTTGCAGATTTGGCTATGAGTTATAAGCAGTAAGTATTTCTTGATAAGAAAGCTGACATTTGGATAACTGAGGACATTTGAAGATTTCAGTTGTATAAAGAGTTATTTTAATTTGTTTTCATTAGTGGAGACCCCATTCCACGCATTGAGTTCACAGAGGAAGAGGTGAAGACATGGGGGGTTGTGTTCAGAGAGCTTAATAAGTTGTATCCCACTCACGCCTGCCGTGAATACCTGAAAAACTTACCCTTACTCACCAAGTACTGCGAGTGTCGAGAGGACAACATTCCCCAGCTAGAGGACGTCTCACGCTTTCTAAGAGGTGAGGTTGTAGCACAGCATCGTCTTTATGTTTATGTGTATGTTTGTGTGTGAATTTAGATAGTGGTCCCTCTCAGATTTACTTCCAAAACTGTTTGATGTACCTCTATTTAGTAGTGATTATATTTTTGTTTCTCAGAGCGTACAGGGTTCACCATAAGACCTGTGGCAGGATATCTCTCTCCCAGAGATTTCCTGGCAGGTCTGGCCTTCCGTGTGTTCCACTGCACACAGTATGTCCGCCACAGCTCAGACCCCCTCTACACACCTGAACCGTGAGTAATCAAAGCATTTTAATATCTGTGCAAATAACAAAAACTGAATTTTTTGCTATTAATTCAGATATGCATGCTTACTTATGACACACTTATGTGTGTGAGGAATATATTCAAATCTTCAGTATATATATATGTTTTTTTAGTTTAGACTAAGTATTTTCATCATTAAACTGCTATTATACAGTATAACTGTGTTATTATACAGTATTATTATGAAACAGGGTTTTTAGTGGTTTTTAGGCATTTAGCTGAGCATTCTGGTCATTTGCATGTTTCAGAGACACATGCCATGAACTGCTGGGTCACGTCCCTCTTTTGGCTGAGCCCAGCTTTGCTCAGTTCAGCCAGGAGATTGGACTTGCATCATTGGGAGCATCTGATGATGCAGTTCAGAAACTTGCCACTGTGAGTAATTTTTATTCTCCTTAGGACATTTAGATGTAAGATTTTACAGGTTCAAATTACACACACACACACACACACACACACACACACACACACACACACACACGTATGTGCTGTATGTATCACTAATTTAACATATTTTATATGATTTATATTATTTTGAATATCATACATGTTGAAAACATGCCTACTTATACACTCACCATTCCAAACTGAGTGATCTGTGCGATATAAAACATACAGTATTATATTTAAAAATGTGATATTTACTGAGGTCCTGTTGTTTTCAGTGTTACTTCTTCACTGTGGAGTTTGGACTGTGCAAGCAGGAGGGGAAACTTAGAGCATATGGGGCAGGATTACTGTCCTCCATCAGTGAGCTAAAGGTAATGCTCCTGACTGACTTATGTGTACACTTTCTCTATTCCTTTCTCTCTCTCTCTCTCTCTCTCTCTCTCTCTCTCTCTCTCTCTCTCTCTCTCTCTCTCTCTCTCTCTCTCCCATATAAACACAAACACACATTTGTTTCTGTGAATTGTGGGGACATGCCATAGACTTCCATGCAATTCCCGCAGACTTATCCAACCCATTCTTACAACTATTACAAGCCTAATTCTAACCCTAATCTTTACAGATACTCTACTCTTAGGCTAATCTTATCCTAACCCTAAGTCTAACTATTCTTCCTCTAACCTTATGATAATTTTACCCAAACCTTAACCCTAATACTGAACCTAAAACTAACCTTATCCTAACCATAACATTAAAACATTCATCTTAAAATGTAATTATTTACATTGTGGGGACCAAGCTAGATATTATTCTAAAGAATAGTTTGATTTTGTACCCATAATGTGGCATATACTTGGTACACACACACACACACACACACACACACACACACACACACACACACACACACTATTATGACTATGACATGCACTCTCTTTCCACATTTGTTTAAAAATCATGAATCTGATTTTAAAAATAGTTGTCTAATTGAAATGTGTCTCCACCAGCATTCTCTGTCAGGTAATGCCCGTATCATGCCCTTTGACCCTAAAGTCACGTGCAAACAGGAGTGCATCATAACCACATTCCAAGATGTGTACTTTGTGTCAGACAGCTTTGAGGAGGCCAAAGTCAAAATGAGGTATGTGGGGCTAAAGCTGAATCCTTCAGGCATCAGTTGGTTCATTACTGGATTTGATTTACATGTGTATCATTAACCAATATTTCAATCTTCCTTTCATCCACTTTTCAGGGAGTTTGCAAAGACAATCAAGCGGCCATTTACAGTGCGTTACAACCCTTACACACAAAGCGTGGATGTCCTGAAGGACACAACTAGCATCAATAGTGTGGTGGAGGAGCTGAGACATGAGCTGGACATCGTCGGAGATGCACTGAACAGACTCAACAAACAACTGGGTGTCTAAAAGTCATCATTTATATTATTCATTTTCCATCAAAGAGCAAACATAACGAAGTGTTTCCAAATTCCACATCACTCTACAATTTGGAACCCAAATTAGTTCTAAAATCTTATGAAAAACATATGACACAGAGAGCTTATTTTTACATCCTATTATGTATTTGCAATTGTACTCTAAATTAATTGAATGAATGAAATCATTTTCACCCTACATGTGACTGCATACTCTGTACATTTGTGTGTGTGTGTGTGTGTGTGTGTGTGTGTGTGTGTGTGTGTGTGTGTGTGTGTGTGTGTGTGTGTGTGTGTGTGTGTGTGTGTGTGATAATTTAACGTTTGTTCTTGTTTATATATATTTTTTTCAGCTTTATTCATGTAGAAATCTTATTGAAAGTCATCTTGGCATTTTAAGGCACCTTATTCAAAGCAAGATCTTTAATATGTGCTTGTACTTGAAGCTTTAGTATCATCTCTAGTTTTTTTTCTCTATACACTGTATTAGGGGAAAAGGACAAGTACATGTAATGTTTTGTCTCAACGTGAACCTAATCGTATCATGTTTTTAATGTATATGTATTTCTTAACTCTGTTCATGTTAGTAACCGTGTCTCATGTCTTGTGTGTGCAGTATCATTTTCAGTGCTTATAGAATGATAATCATGTAAATATGTCATTGAGTGTGTAAGAACATTTTTTACAAATCATTGACAGTTTAGGCTTCTAAATAATCAATTTAAGTTTAATTTCTCAAATAGTTCATGTACAACAGCCCTACTAACATGTCAGGTTTAAAACTGCTAGGTTGCTAGAATTTGCTATTTAGTGCAAAAGTGTAGAGGCTTATTACAATAAAATTCCTTATTTTTGTACGGTAACATGTTGTCTTTGTATAATTTTGAGTGGGAATATGTGATCTGTACAATATGGTCAGGACTTCAAAATCATCCAACGACTAAAAACACTATTGTGCAGGGTATTAAACCTTCAATATTTCAATCCTAAGTAAATATATAACTGTTAAGCAGTAAATATTGAATGTTACATGTATGGCAATAGTGAAACAAGTCCCCGTAAAACCCTCTGGAATCTTTCAGACACTTTGATGAAGTCTGACATCCCCTGACTTTTTACAAATTACACCTATAGTATTTTTTTTCAAAGTGTTACACAGGCTTTTGTTCAGCACAAACTTAGCAACAACAGTTTCAAAACAGTAAGAGTGTCATAAATCTATATTTTAATTAAATCTGCTCAAACTTAGACTTTCCAAAAACCTATTTTCAGATGTGCTGATTTTTTGTGAAAAAACACCCTAAATATTTCCAGCCAAGACTTTTGAGCTCAGAACTTTATAAACATTGGTGTTGGTTACACACTGGTCATTACAGTTTTTAGAAACTATGTGGTTTTATTCCCAAAGTGTAACAAATGTAAGGAGTCACTGTGTTTTACTGAGTCACTCATTCCTAAATTGAATATTCATGAGATAGGTGTGAGATGAGAGGTTAGAGGTATTTGTTCTCTTTGTTTATAGAGACCAAATGGGTGTTTTCACACATTCTTGGCTAATCCTTCACTGGTATGTCCGGAATTACCATGTTGTAATCATATGAATGGCAGATCATGTCAATAGGTGGGGAAAAAAGCGCTGGGGTCTGACTCATGGTCAAAAATGTGTCTCTGCTTATTTATGCTCCTCTCACAAATATCTAAAAAATATATTTGGATTCAAGCTATATTTATTTGAAAGGTAGACCCTTTAAAGTTTCTTGGGTATGTTTAGTTTGTTTCTAGGATAAAATCTCGCAGAGTTATATAAGTGTTTTTACGGAATTTCTGTCTTGTGCAGCCGGCAGGAGCACCCACTTCAGAAGGTTAAGAATAGTGTCCCTTTACTGTATCATTACATGATAATATGAATGAGGTTAGACACATCTGACAGAATTAAATTGTAAGAAAAAAAATACTGCAACATTTTGGCAAGATGATCCATTCATCATGACAGAAGCCCCTCACAGAGAAGATTAGGTGGTAAGTGAACCATAAAAAAAAATATGTATGTCCTAAATTATTCTGTTTGTTACTACAAAAATAGATACTCTGTGGCTGAACATATACACCAAACAACACTGTTTTATGCTATAATGATGTTCATAATAAATGCTTAACAAAGTTATCATTAATACTTCTCCATATTTAACTGCCCCTAAGTGAATGCTTCCTTTGGCTTATGAAAACAGCATTAAACAATCAAAATGATTTATTTCCTCAATTTCTTCAAGACAGGTACAATGGAGGACTAGTCACCTGAATGTTTAAAGTTAAAGCCGACTGACCTGAGCTGAAATGGTCTTTACTGACCTGTACAAGCAGTTTACACACAATTTCTGATTTACTGCATAACGTAAACTACTGCTTCCAATCAGGAATTAACTGAACTATTCCCTGTTTAATAATGTGTTGTGAATTGGTGGAAGTGTCATTTAATAATTGTTTTTATACAGAGCCACAACAAACATGGCGGATTTGAGACGCTTTATTTTGCCAGCAGCCATGTACAACGTCATCACACAGCGCCACTGATGGACGCACCGAGGACAACATACGCCTTGTACACGTGGGTAGGTTTTTGATCATAAATAACAGCCTGATCACTTTACTGTGTTCATGCTCAGACTACGAAACTCCCTGTCAAATCAGCAGTACTGTATCTACATTTATAAACGTTTACTTTTCACACTGTTTCATATTCTCTGCACTCCATGTAGTGTTGTAAAAAATATAGATTCAGAGTCAGCAAATTGCAGCAAATTTTGACATTTCCCCAGCAGCACCTGAAAAAAAACAAAGATCATCCTTTATCCCAATAATCGCTACTACTATTTTGCAAAGTGGTGCCTAAGCATCCAAAAGTGAAAGCAAAGTAAACATGAAAAGCAACAGGGTTTTGATTCAAGGTGGTTTCTTGGTGCCCTCTAACCTTCCTCTGTCATTATTTTCTATGCAAGAATGTAAAACAGTTATCATAAATCCTATTCGAATTGGTTTAGTCTAGCAAGGAATGTTGTTTTTAACATTGTATGTCTTCTTAGTGTTGAAACCCCTGCGTCTGGGCTGCATTAAAATAACTACAGGACAAGTGAATTTATGGCGATTGTAGAGCTTTGCAGACACTTTACATTCACGTTTACAACATTTGGCAGACCCTCTTAACCAGAGCGACGTACAAAAGTGCTGTGTTTCTATTAAGAGAATCATCTCAGCTAGTACAGATAGGTTAGAGTCCAAATTACCCTTGAGTTCAGACACTGTCAGAAGAAAATCATTACTAATACCTAGAAAGATACACAATTATACACAATTGCAATTATAAGAGCATTATAATGCATATATATATATATATATATATATATATATATATATATATATATATATATATATATAATTGCAATAAGTGTGTAATAAATAAATATTATTCTTGAGTAATAAGCTGGGATCACATTTTATTAATTTTAGCTTCTTTTACATAGTGCTCTCCCATGTAGAGTACTCTCCCATTTACCACTTTACCATATTTAATTCCCAGATTCCAAGTTCAGTTAGCTTTGTGGTGTGTCTCAGGGTGCAAACAATTATGGACAGTTGGGACAGGGTCATGCAGATGATCAGCTGTCACCACAGCGTGTGGATGAGGGAAAGCAACGCAGAAGATTACGTGCCATTACTGGTGGAGGTGGTCATTCAGTCCTCATCACTGGTGAGGCACATTTTGAAAATATGAATGGTTAAATGTGTAATGTTTTAGAGCTCACTAAGTAATGTAAGAAATGTTATATATATACTGTATACATTACATTACATTACATTATATATATACACTACATTGACTTGTGCCAGATACTCAGAATTGTTGTGATTATTAACTTTTAGGTTGATTATGTGGAAAACAGTGCCCTCTAGTACTCCTAACTGTAATAACAAGTTCTCTCTCTCTCTGTAATAACAAGTTCTCTCTCTCTCTCTCTCTTTCACTCTCTCTATCTCTCTCTCTGTCTGTCTGTCTGTCTCTCTCTCTCTCTCTCTCTCTCTCTCTCTCTCTCTCTCTCTCTCTCTCTCTCTCAAGAGTCAGGACATCTGCTGGTATGTGGGCAAAATCACAAAGGCCAGCTAGGATTAGGCCACGTAACTGATGTTATGACCTTTCAGCCATGTCATTTGCCTGGCAACTGGACTGTTCAGCAAGTGTCTTGTGGCTGGGACTTCACTATAATTCTTATGGGTAAGCTAAGACATACAGTGCCATGATAAACACTACTGAGAAAAAACAGCCTTTAATTGTGATGTCCTAATTAAAATTAATATTGATTCACAAAAACAAAAGTTGTAATTTGTATTTATAATTCTTCAGATTAAATCTGAATGTAGTTTATATATAGTTATTTACAATAGCTGTTTATAACTGTGTCTGGCAGATAATGGCCAAGCATTGTCATGTGGCTCAAATGCTTTTGGACAGTTGGGGATCTCACCACATATAAAACACACAGCAGAACCTCTGCTTATTAAGGTAAGGACTAAATATGCTGTTTTATGTATCTGTGTGCATATGTAAGAGAGTGGAATATACATTCAGTGGCCAGTTTATTAAGTACACTTATTGTCCTCTTTTTATCATCTCCACTGACCATATAGGTGCACTTTATTGCAATTACAGAATGTAGACCATCTGTTTCTCTGCATACTTTATAAGCCCCCTACAGGACCATTACAGAGCAGGTATTATTTTGATCACTGCAGTGCCACTCACATTGTAATTGTATGCTAGTGTGCGTGTGCTGAACAAAGTGGATCACACAGTGGAGTTAACATCTCTAACGTTAGAGCTACAAGATAGCTGTGTCTACTAGTGTATGGACACAGTGTTCCAGCTCTACTTTATCCAGTCCACTCATATTGTATGAGAATGTGTAGCCCCAACAAAGGTGTTGTGTTGCTCAGTCATTTAAGTAAAAAGTGCTACTTAAAAAATAATAAAATGGAAAAAATCCAAGCGGACTCTTGTCATAATCACATTCATGACATTTTATCTGTCTTTCTTAATGCTTAGTACCAAAATATGACCTCTATGCACTACATGTGTACCTAATAAATTGGCATGTGTACTTGCTAATGAAAATGTTAGCGTATGTTTTGTGATTGCAGTCTTGGAGTCCACGCTGTGTTATATTTATTTTAAGAGATGATTTGTGGTGTTTTGTCTTTAGACTTTGAGTGAATCTGTCATCAGTATAGCAGCAGGACTTAGACATGCACTTGCAGTCACCGGTATGCCCTGTGTTATTTCCCTTACTTTCCTGACTCTGCCTCTGTCTCCAATTTTTCATATGTTATCCACTTAACTTACTCTTGTGTTTATTTGTGAATGGGAAGGTTCTGGTGATGTGTATCAATGGGGTACAGGTCTGTCCACTCAAGCAAAACGAGCACTGAATCCTCAAACTGTCCCTGCCCATCTCACCTCCGCAGAGCCATGTTTGGTACCAGGTAATTCAATCTCCTTTTCTCTCTGTCTTAAGTGAAATGTAGTCTACTTGAATGTACACTTAACCAAATATACAAACCGGATTCCATAAAAGTTGGGACACTAAACAAATTGTGAATAAAAACTGAATGCAATGATGTGGAGGTGCCAACATCTAATATTTTATTCAGAATAGAAAACAAATCACAGATCAAAAGTTTAAACCGAGAGAATGTATCATTTTAAGGGAAAAATATGTTGTTTCAAAATTTCATGGCGTCAACAAATCCCCAAAAAGTTGGGATAAGGCCATTTTTACCACTGTGTGGCATCCCCCCTTCTTCTTACAAGAACTTCAAATCGTGACTCATCTGACCACAGAACAGTCTTCCATTTTGCCACACTTATTTTAAAAGACCCCTGGCCCAGTGCAAACGTCTGAGCTTGTGGAGCTTGCTTAGAAATGGCTTCCTCTTTGCACTGTAGAATTTCAGCTGGCAATGGCGGATGGCACGGTGGATTGTGTTCAGTGACAATGCTTTCTGGAAGTATTCCTGAGCCCATTCTGTTATTTCCTTGACAGTGGCATTCCTGTTTGAGGTGCAGTGACGTTTTAAGGGCCTGGAGATCACGAGCATCCAGTAGAGTTTTACGGCCTATTACGAATAAAATATTGACATTTGACATCTCCACATCATTGCATTCAGTTTTTATTCACAATTTGTTTAGTGTCCCAACTTTTTTGGGATCCGGTTTGTACCTGCCATTGTGTTGTGTTGTCTGGTAGGAGCTTCTTCTATGTAGTTATATTTAGCAATGAATTCTGTGTGGTTTTTGCTTTTTACAAGAGACACTCCATTACTTGCTAAAATTTGTTTTTTCTCCAATAGGACTGAGAAATGTATCCCCCCAGAAAGTGTCTGCAGGCTCTGCACATGTTGTCTGTTTAACCAGTGAGGAAACTTCAGACTTCTCCATTGTTCTCATCTTGAATCTGATTCTTTTATGCAAATCTTCAGTAGGCAAAAATTGGCAGGAATAATATTCCTACATAAGTAGCCTTATGAAAGTGAAAATGATGGTCTGTCATGTCTTTACCAGTGAGACAAGTGAGGTTTCTAACATCACTAAAGAAGTGCTTTGTGATCTATTTTGGACTTTCTGAAAACAGATCAATAGCAAACTGTCCCTTTAAAGCTGAAACAGATAATTGCTGCTAAAGAAATGTTGAGACTTTTGAGATGTGAGCCTTGTTTATTGTGTTCCTGCAGCTGCTGGTGATGTGTTTCTATGGGGGAGTAATAAATATGGCCAGCTGTGCTGCAAAGAGTCTTTCCTGCCTCTGCCTTGTGGTTTAGATTGCTCACTTCTAAATGGAGAGAAAGTTTCTGCTATACACAGTGGCTGGACACACCTAATCGCCCAAACAGGTATGAAAACTGACATTCCCAATTCCAAAATAGTTGTGTAAAATGTAAAAAAATGTAGATAAAAGTATCTAGTATTTAGCTAACGTTTTTGGAATTGGGGTTGTATGTACACATATTGTGTTAATTGAGTATTAGTTTTGCTGTTGAGTTTGGATGTTGAGTATTGCAGTGATGCCTGGTGACTATGAATGTGAACAGGGTGATATTAGGTTGGGTTCAATGGCTCCCATTGCTTCATGTGAGACAGTGCTCTGAATATTGCCAGTTAGAGATACACTTGTAGTGATAAAATAAAGACAGAATAATCGCCTTTGCTATAATAATTCCTTTATTTGCCTACTCTCTTTATATAAACCTCATTGGATTGGAGATGTTATTGCAGCAATGCCTGTCTTATTAAGTGCATCCTATCTACACTTTGCAGAGACTGGGAGAGTCTTTACATGGGGCAGAGCCAATTATGGACAGCTTGGGAGAAGAAACAGTGATGGTGCAGATGCAGAATCAGATGTCTCGGTGATGGTCTCTAGTTGTGAGACAGGCTTGCCTTCAGAGGTCAAGATACTTAAAGGAGCCACCCAGGTATAAAAATCATTCTGTCAGTAGGAACAAATAACGTGTGTACTGCAGTATATACTATACACTGCATACTATTTCTCATAATAGTATACAATATAATGTCCAGTGAGCAACAATTGCTACTGCAATCTGGTGGTTACATCCTCCTGTAATGTCTATGTGACATTGTGCAATGCAGTGTAACACAAAGCCAGTTCTGTCTACCTACTGGAATATTCATTATCGCATGGATATATTGGACAAATTCTTGTTGGTTTACATGCTAATTACAACTTTTAAGCTCAATCAGTATACAGGCAGCATGTAGGAGGCTGTATTGAACTGGGCCCTAGACTGCAGAGACTATAAGCACAGCAATGAGGATGCAGTGCACAAAGTGAGCCAGCAGGTGGGGACATCACTATAAGGATTTCTTCTCTTTCTTGCATCCTGCCCAGAGACAGCATTCACACACACTGAAGGTCACCACTAACCTTGGTGATACAACATCTGTATGTGTGTATGTGTATGTACAAACCAGCATTGTTCACTGAACTGTATGAACCTCAGTTATGCTGAATGTGCTTGAGACCTTGAAATGAATGTAGATTGAACCCTCTTTCAGTTGAGGTGACTGGAGGGAACTGAGTATGGGAATATGTGTGCGAGACAGAATGAGAGAACAGAGCATAATCGGGAAAAAGAGAAGAACATCTTTGACAGTGTGAGATGCAGACAGATATGACATGTGTGCCATGCTGCATTTATCTCTCAGTGCGGTTTTGCAGGCAAAGAGTGTCCCTGTCCAAACCCTGTCGCACTAGCTCAACGTTTACCTTTCTGCATGGGACAGGTGTCCTTACGCGACTTGCCTTTGTGCACCCCAGCTCTTTCCTGCCAGTGCACCACTTATCATGTTTAATCTTCAAAAGCTGCTGATGCCACAGTGTCCCTACTGCTGGATAGTGTCTCCTCTGCATAGTGCATACTGCTGATGAGAAAATTGGGACAAAGGAAGGGTGAAACATGCTGTAATTCTCACTGAAAGTGAGAAGGAAAGGAGTAGAGAAAGATCAGCCCTGAGGACTCGCTGTGCTGTCAGTGAGAGACTGCAAAAAAGTCTAAAGTTTCTGTCCTCACCACTTATTGACAGCAAGTCCTTGCCCAGGGCTTTATGTTAAGCTTCATCTATAACTGCTCAGCAAGGTTGTCCAAAGGAAGGACGTGGTGTCTGGGAACTCTCTTAACACAGTTTATTCTGCTAAAAGATTGATTAGGGCAGCAAGTAAACTAGATTTTGCAACTGTAATCAACTAGTTTACCTGCTAATCCTAAAGCATGCGTCTTACAGAGAATTTCATTAAAGCATCACTGTCAATCTGAAAAACCTATAGAACACAGTCAGTAAACACAGTCATTTTCCTTGTGCAAAGAAAAGAACTTAGACTCGAAACATTTTTAGATTAGATTCAAGTTTTGCCAATGTGATTGCATGCAATGGAATTTGCCCTCCCTATTTAACCCATCCGTGTAGTGAAACACACACTAGTGAACACACTAGGCTGTGACAACATGTGTCTGAAGCAGTGGGGAGCCCTACCCCCAGCGCCCAGGGAGCAGTTGGGGGTTAAGTGCTTTAGTCAAGGGCACTTCAGTCATGACCTGCCCATGGATCAAACTAGTGAAATTCCAGACCAGCACCAGGCCACGGCTGCCCCCAACTGCCATCATACAGTAGCTGTAGTACATCAGAACTAACTTTGTGAGACATGTATTCTTATACAATCATCTTCATGAGTCTTTCAGTGAAAGGTATTAGTAAATTAAACGTAATATCTTTTTCTGTCTTTTATACTGCTTGGTCCAAGGTTAATAGTTAGGTTTCGGTAAGATGTTCTCTAATATCAGGTTTCATCCTGAAATCTTGATTGTTATTCAAGTTCTGCATTACATTCTCATATTTGAAGCATATTTCAAACATCTTACACACTCTGCTCAGTCAACAGTTGGGTTTTCAGTCTTCATTCAAGGTGTTTGTTCCAGCTGGTCACACAGTTAAACGTAACTATTAAACGTATTCAGATAATTTTATGTTAAATTCTTCACATTTAAAAATCATTTCTGTCTAATCTCAAACATAACTCACATTAATGTGCCCTGTACACAGCCAGTAAGGCCATAAATAAGTTAGAAGCTGACATGTTGTCAATCAGGGCTGACCAGCCAAAGGAGATCACCAAACTACCATGCAGACAGTAATGATGGCTGCCACAGAGCAGTTACAGTAAACTGATGAATGTAATGCTGTGGTTCATGCTGTCATCTCAGCCCTTAACTCTACTGTAATAATACATGGATTTATTACCTTTATTCATTGCAGAGATCCGTCATAAAAGAAGCCCAATTACACCTCTGTACAAGAAAAAATGTACTGACATTATAGAAAGTCCATGAAATGAAGAAAATCTAATGATCTCAGTTTTTAGGTAAACCTTGGGAATAAGAATTTGTTTCTGTCTTTCAAACCACAGATTTGTGGAGAGACAACACATTTTTTACAATTTTATTTTATTTATTATTTTTTTGCCAATTTTTATCCTCTTCCCAATGCAGTAGTAGCCAATTAACCCATCCCCTCCATTAGGACTCTCCCTATCACTTTTGCAATGTCCCTGACTATAGGAGGGTGAAGAAAAGCACAAGCCTCCTACGTTGCATGTGATGCAGCCACCACCTCTTTTCAAACTACCACTGATACACCGTCACTGGGGAGTCAACGCGCTCGGAGGAAAGCGAGCTTGAAAGTTTGTGAACTCTGATGAAGAGAACAAACGAGATAAAATTATATATTTGTTCATTTGTTTATTGAGGAATGGGATTGGACATTACATATCTGAGTGACAGAAGTATGTGAACCTTTTCTTTCAACATTTAGTGACCCAAGTGTACAACATCTGTAAATAAAGCTTTTCATTAACTGTTGATCAGTCATTAAAATGGACTTGGAGGAATTTTAGATAATTCTTCTGGACAGAACAGCTTAAACTCTGGGGTCTTATCTCAAATGAACTACCATTTCAAAACATTAACTTTATTCTTCTTTAACTGTTATTATGATTAAGTAACACATGAGCTTTTTGGATGTTTTTATATTAAAGTGTATTACGGAGAAGGGTTTAAATGATTTCAGATGGCACTTGGCTCACTATTAAGCTACAGGTTGGTACATTTGAACCAAGCTTTGGCATTGCCAGTGTAAGGGTTAACTCTGCAGCAACAAACTTATTCTCGTTTTGCGAACCAGTTGTCCTGAGTGTCCTGGTCAGACCGCTGTCTTTTATCTGGGGGCTGTTTTGACACAGACTGTGTTTTTGCAGATATTTGTGCTGTGCTTTCTAGTGCTGTGTTGTTGACTAAAGGAAAGCATGTGAATGTAAGTGATGTTAAGAGAAACAGACAAGCTCAGGACAGATTTTCAGTGCAGCTTCTGCAGGATTTTATGTACACGTTTGTAAATGAAAGCTCTGAGTTTATGCGTTATGACTTGATGTCATCTTTTGCTTGGTATAATAAAGTCTAATATGTATATAGAGCCCACGCAGATACTTACGTTCTCTTTGTGGGTAGAGTGATTTATTTACTTCATTTACTTTAGACTTAGCTACTGCTGAGTCAAATAGAAGTGTTGCTTTGCATTTGGCTGAACGCAACCTCAAGCTGTATTAGTGTCCTTATCAAGCATTCAGACAATAAATTCTATATAGTTTAATAAACAAAATCAGTTCAGATTTGAGAGAAAAACAAACATTTTATGTATTTCTGTTTTCCCAAACAGCTCTTTTGACAAAATTGAATGGAAAATGGTGGTTTGGTCCATGAGTAGGTTTAAGAACAACATAGTGGCTTGATGGTTGCAGGGATCTTGAGTTTGAGTCCCCATCTGAGTAGAGTTTCCATGTTCTCCTCGTGTCTGCTTGGGTTTTCATTACTCTAAGTTGCCCTGTTGTGAGTGTGTGTGTGCGGTCAGTGATGGATTGACACAAATGTTTTGGCTTTGGCTAAAATAGTGGAATGCCTTGCCCAGCACCCAATGAAGGGATATGGGGACTCACTGCATCCCTGAACTACATTAAGCAGGTAAAGAAGATGGATGGAGTAGGTCGTTGTCTCTGCCATCTTTTCTTGTTTCGTTCTTCTTCTTTGTTGTCTTGTTCTTCATCTTCGTCTTTGTTGTCGTCTTCTAGTAATGCCACCTTTTTGTTCATCTACAAATACAGCTTTATCATAGCATCCATCTTTTTTATAATCACGTCCACATTACATAACCCACCCCAAACAAATTAATTAGCAATGAATACATAATGGAGGGGCAGTATTCTGGATTTTTGTTAAAAAATATCTTTTATATGCTGTGAAACCCTGTTGTGCTTTAGACAACTCATCTTGTCTGTCCTGTGGAAAAAAAACAGTACATAGGCATTGTGGTTTCTTCCACATTTTCCATACTTTTTTCTTACAATGAGTTCTGATCTGAGATTAATAAAGTAAGCAGAAACACCTGATCACCTCTTGGCATCCTCAGTGGCTGTAGTGAAGAACACAAGACTCCTGCAGCTCTAGGACTATGCAGAACTATGTTTGCAATAATGATTATGATCACAGACAATGAGTATAAACAACTTCAGCTGACGCATACATTTACATGCATGTGACTGCAAAAGCATACAACCACAGGTCTCAGTTGTTGTGCCCACTACCAGAGCTTCAGTTTGAATACTCAGACAGTACTAGAGTTTTGGGAAGGCTGCAAAAGATGACTTTTAATGATGTTTTAATGAATAGAACTAATGTTGGGGGTGGTTTTGGTTTTCTAATTGATCTTTTTTCTGTTTTGGTGAACACAGATTACATGTGGGTCTGAACACAACCTTGCTGTTGTTGGTGAGTAAAATTACACCATGATTGTACACTCTAGCACAGATAGGATACTTATCATATTTACATATACTACCGGTCAAAAGTTTTTTAGTGAAAATGATTCAGTTTAATGTTTCGTGCTTGGAAATGAAAGCATATAAGTTAAAAAAGACATCATGGACTCAATTTATAGACCAAAATGCAGAGGTGGGGGACTCGAGTTTCATGACTTGAGTCAGAGTCGAGTCGCAATTTTGAGGACTCGAGACTTGCTTGACTAACGCTGGTGAAAGACTCGACTTGACTTTGACTTGATCTTTATGACTTGAGACTTGACTTAGACTTGAGACAGATGACTCGAAAACACTTGATTTTTAAATTTAAATATATGCCATTTCAAAACAAAGTTAGATTAGGAGATTTTATTTTGAAGCATGATCGGCTGATTTTACAGTGCATGCAGCACGTGGAATGCTAAACAGCAGCAACAATGAGCCAAAGTAGCACATGGAGTGAGGAGGAGACCAAATGTTTAATATAATTTTCATCTGATGAACATGTGAAAAGTCAGCTTACAAATGCATAAAATACTGAAACGTGCAGCTTATTTTGAGATAATGAGAGAGAAAGGATATAACAGGATGACTGAGCAACCTAACATCGCTATATAAAAGTAAACACGTCGGATGCACGTCCTTCTACAAACCAATCAGTGTAGAGTGTAGGAAGACGCACACCACATAAGTGATGACGGCATTACTTGAGTGTGTCATAATAAAAGTCCTTAGAGCGTTTGCAAAAATGCAGTGTGAAAACAAACCTAACCAGACCAAATGTATACAAAATAACACACAAAATAAAATTTAAATAGCGTTGAAATACAAAGTAAAACTCAATTTGTATACGACTGTATACAATGTATTATATGTCTATATTGATTTAAATGTGATAACTGGGGTAGATCAGACCATATTTGTATGACTTGACTTGTGACTTGCTTGACTTATAGCAGGGACTTGACTTCACTTGCTTGGTTCTCACCACAGTGACTTGGGACTTGCTTGAGACTTGAAGGCGATGACTTGAGACTTGCTTGTGACTTGCACATTAGGGACTTACTCCCACCTCTGCCAAAATGTATCTAAGCTTTGGACTCATCAAAGTAGCACCTTTGTCAGATATAACAGCTGAACACATTCGTGGCATTCTTTCTACAATAGATATCAAATATTCTTCAGACAGTTCTTCTCAAATCTGCTGTAGATGTTCACATAAATGTGTGGCACTTTGCTTTGCTTTCACTCTTCTGTCCAGTTCATCCCAAATCAGCTGGATGGGGTTTAAGTCTAGAGACTGTGTTCCACTACATGTTTTCAAGCTGACCATTTTGTTGTTTTTTTCCTGAGGTAGTTCTGGCAGAGCTTGGACTTATTTTTTTGGGTGATTATCTTGCTGTAGGATAAACCCCTGACCAACTAGGTGCATACCACAAACATTCTAAAACTGTTCTAAAACTTTTGACCAGTACTGTATTGTTCCACTTAGCCCAAATGTAGTCAGTCAACCAAGACAGGTTTCATTTTAAACTGGAGCTGTGGTTGCTAACAAACACTAGAACTCAATAGTCACCTAAATTAGCACATATGTTTACATCAAAATACATCTCTCAACATGCTCAAACTGTTGACAAACAGTGACTGTTGATTTCTAGTGTTTTAGACACTGAGGAAAACCACAGCTCATGACAAAGAAATGAAAAGCAAGGAGTGTGAACAAGCAGAAGATTGACCTGTTCTAAGGTCAGTTGGTTAAATACTGTGTTTGTGAAATGAAATGGAATTTAATTTAAATGGGTTTAGGGCAGAATTATTAAGGCGTGTTACTCAGACATTGAGAATACACATCAGAATTGAGAGAGGGCTGAGGTGGTGACACCAAGGGAGGATTTATGTCCGAAATCCATCAGCTATTAACAGATAGCACTAATCCTTCACTGGAAGAATTAGCCAAAACTTTGTTTTTGTTGCCGTGGAGAGTAAAATGTCTGGATTTTCATACTAAGAATCCTTTCATTAACTTGAGAATAGATGTATATCTAAACTAATTAAGTGGCCAGTTCTGTAGAAGGGCTTTAGTGTTATCCTGGAACACCATTCTCAGTGAGCATTGCTCTGTGTAAGACTTGCATCATTAGTTCAGCACCACCCCTATTTCAGATAAAACTGCCTGCTCATTATTGTATATGTATTGTATTTTTTATAGTACAGCATTTCCTGCAGTGTCTTGTAAAAGTATTGAACATTTTAAGCCAATTTCACGTCCCCAGACACTATAATATTACAGTAAATTAATTTCTTCTGATTTTCCAACAGATCAATATTTATGCTTAGAGTATCATGTTTATATATCTGACAACTCTGGCTGAGCAACTACTGGTCACTGGGTGGGCCCATTTCTTGTTGTTACTGTAGGAACCTCCTCCAGCAAGGAGTTCCCCCCAGCTGAACAGCTGTTGGTCATTGGGTAAGGCCCTTTACCCCTACTGAGTTTCTCCAGACTCAGCTGCAGCTTGTTAATACTCTACTAGCTAAAAAGATAGTTCCTGGTTATTGACTGTTAGCTAATAATAAGTACCTGTCATCTTATTACTTCCAACTGGTGACTGCCTTTCTTAAGGGCTCTGGTGTCCAGTCACGGATAGCCTGCCCTATTCTTCTGTCCTCTAAATTTCCTTTTTCTAATCTCTGGTCTCCTCGCTCAGTAATGGAGGCTAGAGATTTCCTTTCTTTATTATTTTATGCGGGATTTGTGTGTGTGTGTGTGTGTGTGTGTGTGTGTGTGTGTGTGTGTGTGTGTGTGTGTGTGTGTGTGTGTGTTTGTGTGTGTGAGGGAACCATGTAGGCCATGCCTGTAAAGCTGCAATCATAGCGTGTTGCGGACATAATTCCTGGTGTGGTAAACTACACCGGCTCCCCCTCAGCACAGTGTTTAGTGGTCCATAGGAGGTCATCTATAGTACCTGGGTGATCATGAGTTCTCCCCCCAATGTAGTGTTGCACCTAGCAGCATGGATGATTCCCTACTGGGGTGCTTGCCTTGTAGGAGTGGTGAGCCAGCATGCCGTAGCTTACTGCACCCTAATAGGGAGGTTAAAAACTCAACCTCCAGTGCCCTCAAGGTATGTGTGTTTGCCTCTGGATTCACCTTCAGCTCAATGCACAGTGAATCCATTTAATGTTGTACACACTACTAGTTAAGATGTAGTGTAAGTATTTACACACTACTAATTAAGATAGTGTGTTTACACACTACTAGTTAAGATGTAGTGTAAGTTGTAAGTGTTTACACACCACAAATTAAGATGTAGTGTGAGTGTTTACACACCACAAATTAAGATGTAGTGTGAATGTTTACACTCCACAAATTAAGATGTAGTGTAAGTTGTGTTTACACACCACAAATTAAGATGTAGTGTGTTTACACACCACAAATTAAGATGCAGTGTAAGTGTTTACACACTACTAGTTAAGATGTAGTGTAAGTTGTAAGTGTTTACACACCACAAATTAAGATGTAGTGTGAGTGTTTACACACCACAAATTAAGATGTAGTGTAAGTTGTAAGTGTTTACACACCACAAATTAAGATGTAGTGTAAGTTGTAAGTGTTTACACACCACAAATTAAGATGTAGTGTGTTTACACACCACAAATTAAGATGCAGTGTAAGTGTTTACACACTACTAGTTAAGATGTAGTGTAAGTGTTTACACACTACTAGTTAAGATGTAGTGTAAGTATTTACACACTACTAATTAAGATGTAGTGTAAGTGTTTACACACTACTAGTTAAGGTGTAGTGTAAGTTGTAAGTGTTTACACACCACAAATTAAGGTGTAGTGTAAGTGTTTACACACCACAAATTAAGGTGTAGTGTGAGTGTTTACACACCACAAATTAAGATGTAGTGTAAGTGTTTACACACTACTAGTTTAGCTCTTTTTTTTTTCTAAAGATGGGGGCACTATCCAGAGGCACATATCTCAAGCCAAGCAGTAACCTTTTTCCAAGATGTGCCTTATTTACATTTTTGGAACAATGAGAAACTACTTAATTTAAAAGTCTGGCATTAACAGTTTATATTCTTTAGAATATAGTAATGACAATATTGTTGTGGAGGACAGTTGCACTGTTGTTTCTAAGTTGCCAACCGTACAACTTTTACTGTTATTAACTTCTCACAAATTAAGAATTACACTGTGTTTGAACAGTTGCATGTAAATGCTTTTCAATGACAGTCTACAGACTTGAGTTTCATCTATTACATGACAAACCTAACAACACTCTCAGTTTCTGGCAAAGAATTGAATTTCAGATCTATTTGTACTTCCAGTAGAGGTCAAATGGCTGACTGTTAGTCCATTGTGTTGTATATTTAGACATCAGCTCAGCTGTTTAGATAATCTTGAAATATAAAGTTCTCTGACAGAAATGGAACCTTTTGCCTTTGCACAACCTTCTAATGCTAAACTGTAAGTACAGTCCTCTGAATTGGATTGAACCAATGGCATTTGGGCCACTTGTGTATCTTCAAGAATTATTGTTATTATAGTTTAGCTGCAATCGCATCATCAGCACCAGGGCTTGTGGTTAAGTGGAATTTAAATTTGTTGGGAAAAAAAAACATGAAACTGCTTTTTAAATGAATATTATTTTAATTGATTTGCATTTTACTATCTCAGCTGTTTCTGATCTGCGGTTTCCCTCATCAGCATTACCACAGACAGAGAGTATTAATTCCTCTTTTAGAGAAACCTATGTTGTCAGTCATAATAAGGGGAGTGAAATATGAACAGCTTGTGGAAGCTCATATTTTCTAACCTAGGCAGCCCCAAATAATATATAATTTCACAGTGTGTGGGTTGTTTGGCACTCCAGATAGACTAATGTATGTACATAAGCACTACAAAGGTGAAATTCTGTTTGCAATGAAATAAATGTCAAATTAAATGTAAGAAACACTGCATTTTGAATTGGGTGCTCTAAATTGTCTGGTATGTGTGTGTGCCCAGTGAGGGATTGGCACCCTGTCTTGGGTTTAGCAGAGATATGCCCTGCCCTGTGCCTGGTGAAGGGATAGGGGACTCACTGTGACCCTGATCAGGATCAAGTGGAAGATAATGGATGGAAACACAATTTTATTGTATATGCATTTTCCATACTGTCCCAACTTTTTCTGATTTGAGGTTGTATATGAGGATCTTAAAACTGCTAGTATACTGGTCTTATCACTATGAACGTTTTGCTTTCATATTAACTGCAGATGTTTTAATTTTTGTTTTGTTTATCATTCTCTGGCCTTTGTAGGGTACATTATAGCCCATTATTCTGGTACTATGATCTAATGATGTTTATAATACCTGCTACAGCTTTGCAAGCTTTATGGAACATCTCCAGTTCTTAGTGTGTAAGTGCGAAAATGCTAAAACTGCCTGTGGAGACAAAACAAAGGAGTCGTATGTCAACCCAGAGCAAGCTGAGGGTGACGTATTTTAATGACTGTATTATTTATTGTAGTCATACAATAACAGCACAGTGAACATGCAGTTGCATGATTGTGTTAGAGTTGTTTCTTCTCGTGATGAACACAATCGTGGGTTTGGGAGCATCTCCTTTTTGCTCTTCATGTGTAGATTAGTATGCCATTCTATATGTTGTCATGGTCTATAAGTTTGTTGCTATGGGAACAGTGGTATACTTGTATGAGTGGTAGGAAGCTGCTCTGTTCTTCAGTGATTTGCGCTCTAGTGCTTCAGTGGTGCTTTGTCTCATTTAATTCAGCCAACAAGGCTGTAAGTACCACAGAAGATGGACAAACGCGAGCAAGAATGGTCACTGAGTTACTCTGTGATGTAAAGGTGAAGCGATGCTGAGCGTCTGACTGGCGGTGAGCAGGAATAATTGCGATGCATTAGAATGTGTCACAATGAGCACATGTGAGGTGCATGAAGCGAACAGCGGAGCGAGACGAGAGGGGACATATCTGAGAAAACGAGTTTCCCTTGAGAAAGCAAGCTCACTTCTGGTTGCCACGGCAACGAGCACTGTTATGTAAGAGTGTTGCCATGGCACGTGTTTTGGTGGTGATGCAGGCTTGACCACACCCACCAGCTGAAGTGTCCAAGGCCCAGTACACTTCAGTCACACAGCCATAAGAATGTGATTGGTGTGTGTTAGTGACATTATGAGAGGATGGAAGTACACTGGATGCTGCTTATAAGCACTGAGGTGGCATGTAATTCACCTCTGTGTACATGCTGTGTTCATGTCCCCAATGCAGACAGTAACCAATGCAAGCTTTTCATTGCATGGTTAACAAATAACTCCGCTGAGCTTCTTGCTCTCATTTGTTGTTTTAAGAAAACTGTAATATGCCTACAGTGTACAGAAATACCCACAAGATATAGACTCTGAATGTGTGTTGCTCTGTCAGTTGTGTTCTTTTTGGTACATTCCAAGTCAGTGGATCTCGTTCCTACAACTGCTCTGCACATTTTATAGCATCCTCTGATTTCTACACATCTGATCCAACTAATGACCTAATTAACCAGCTCTAATTAAGCAGTTTGCAGGGAGAACACTGTAGCCTGCTGGACAATGGAACTCCCTGCACAGGATTGAGAACCACTGGTTACAGGTTCTGAGAGTAATTCCTGAGCTAATTCCTGCCTCCATCTCTATCATTCTCCTTGTTCACAGAACAACAAAGGTTGACTGAAAATAAAAATGTTAATTTAATAGTGGGACATCAGGTAAAGTGAGAGAGTGTTTTTTTACAGCGTTGCGCTATGTGACAGTGATTTTTTGCCTTAGGCCTGGTGTGATGGTTATAATTTGGTCTGGTGTATCTACAAATTAGTGTAACACTTGCTTAGTTCACAGTGTAAGGTGAAGTACAGAGCTTACTGTAGCAGCATGTATTTTAAGAACATGTGGCCTAATATCAGTCCTTACTGCTTTGTTCATTTTTGGAACAACTGCTTGCTGACTTATTGTACACTTATATTAAAAGGTTTATTATTTCCTGGTAGGTTTTTTATTTGTTGCATGAGTACATACCTCTGCTGTCTGTTAATGATTTGGCCATTTATGTTATTGCATTGATGATGATGCTTTTTTTGTTTTTAGGGAATCGGGTATTTTCCTGGGGTTGGAATGAGCATGGAATGTGTGGAGACGGCTCCTTTTGTGACATCACAACACCACAGCCAATCCCTGCTCTCCGTGATGTCGGTCCTCTTTTAATTGGCTGTGGAGCAGGACATTCCATGGCACTGTGCCATATGAAGAGCAGTGAAGAGTCTGGAAGCTGATGAGTTTTTCAAAAAGCCTCAAGTCATGAGGTTTTTATGTGTTTTTTTTATCTTTTTTTTCCAGAAATGAGCTATTGGGTATCATTGCATTAGTTGGAGGCAATTCCATTGAGAATTTGGCTTACAGAGCATTTAAAGAGAATGAATTACATCTAAATAAGAAATTATCAGTGCTGATCTTTGTTATGATGTACAGTGTTTCTGCTTCCAGGTAATGTATGTTTTCTGTCTTTCTGTCTCACTCTGTCTGTATAGCTGTGAGGAAGAGAGGTGAATGACTGTAGGACTTGTGACATTCAGATGAATGAGGGTCTTCTACCGAAGCCATCACTCTCCGATTACAACTCAGTGTGATGGGCAGGACCGTGACTGCCCTGGATTACTTTTTTTGTCCTGCTCTCTGAAGGAGCTTCCCTTAAATAGCCCTTACTGTGAAGTAAACCCTCTGCCAAAAAGCCCCATGTAGACCAGGTCGTTTGATTTGCTATGCTGAAATGAGTTAGGAAACACTACATCCCAACAATACATATAATGGCATCCTTTGTTTTACCACTGATGATATTTTTATTTTAATTATTTTAATTGTGACATTAGTAGGTTATATGATAGTTCTATATGCAGCCTATTTTAGGTTATACCCACTAAAGTCACTTAATACACAATGTAGAGAAAACGATATAGAGAATATATTTGAGATGTTTTATAGAATATCCTATTTCATATATTTCAGTTGCCTGCATTGCATCGTAACTTCATTAATAAAGTGTAATTTTACAGTGATTAAAACAAAAAAGGCCAAAAACATGATCATGTGTAATGTTGTTAATGGTAGTAATAATGAATAATAATTTACTCAAAATAAAATATTCTAATAATTTGAGATTCTGGATTCATCATACTGATTAACAGTAAAACAAGAAACTTTACATGTAATGAATTTAATATGACAGTTTACCTTTTTAAATTAAATTATGACCAGTTCTAATTATTATTTGAGGGTTTATTAATGTATCACATGCAAATTCAGTAACAGTGGACCTCATTCACCAACATCTAAAGATTTTTCTGAAATGTTCTTAAATATTATTGTTTCAATTCTATAATATACTGTATACTAAAATTATGTATGCTGTAAAATTGAAGAAAACACAATCAATTATTTTTCTACATGGCAACAATCAAATGTGTGTAAGTGAGCTCTTGAGTGAGTTTAGATTCTGTTCTTACCTGAGAACAATAAGAAAATATTGGTGAAAATCAGATTCTTCATGAAAGCTGTTGTGGGTTTTCAGAAGAAATGTACTATTAAGTGCAGTTAATGAATGAAGCCCAATATCCATAGTGTTCTAAGGCCACATCATATGGACATAACAGTTAGAGAATATAGCGATGTACAGTGCCATGTCAAAAAAATAGTTTAAAATAGTTCATAAATAACTGTCATATACACAGTCATATTTTATATTCATTATACATAAAGTGACATTTTTCATTTTCTTTTGCTTTACGGTTGGTCATTGTGACTGAATTGTGAAAATCAGAAATCCAGAATCTCAAATTTTTTAATAAAATATTTAATGTAGAGTTTGAGTGAATTACTTTTAAAACATTATCAAAATTAATTTAAAAAGGCTTGAAATATCACTTGATGTGAAATTAATATAACATATGACACTTCTACTTTTTTAATTAAATTATGAAAATAAATGAACATTTCAAAAATGTATATTTTTTTGGAGATGCACTAGTGTAATTTTATTATATAATCATCTCACTAACGTGTTGTTACACCCTTGTAGTTTAGCCTTTATAATCCATGCCCTGATTATACATGTCCTAAGTTCATCTCAGATTCCAGCTTGCTTTTATCTGAAGAATACAATAAGCACAAAACCAATGCTTAGTATGTTTTTTTTTATTATCATTTAGATCTTTCATTGTTTTTTTCCTCGGAAAAAGACACAAAATTGATTTAACAAATTAAACCGTCAATGAAAACATCTTGTTTTGAATAAATAACCACAATATGCACTGCACAGTGCATGAAACATACACAGGACGTCTCACGGAACAGCACAAACAGTGGAGATGCCTGTGTTACTGCAGTGACAGGATGTCAAACCCCAAACTGGCTAACTGTTCTTTATGCTGTTCAGTCTTAAAAATGTAATTGATGCATCTAATCCTTGTTTTTTGCCAGTTAAAAAAATCTCAACTGGACATTGGTGAGCTGCCATTTCATCATTATCTTTTAGGTAATGTGGTTGATAACATGGAGCATTGTACCAAAGACTGACATTATATCAGCATAGAGAAGACCCAGTTTTTGCACTGTGAAATATGTAGTTATTTATTTTCACTGAGTTGTAAATTCTGTTATATAGATTTGTGCTCTTGTGGTTTTGGGTGAATAAACGATCCAGCATTTTGTTAGTGAAGGGTCTGACATAGACATCCCCAAAGATATGACTGGCAGTGTTCTAGGTTGGTCCCAAAGAACTGGGCATACTGTACATTTTCACAACAATGGAAAATAAATATTGAAAAACTTAAGACACAGTATTGTTTCCTTTCTTTTATTTGCCTGTCTAATAAAACCCTGTATTTTGCTGATTTGCTATAAAGAAGACTACTAGAATCAGTCTAAGAACTTTGTTGCTTGTTGTGCAGGATTGTCTGTTGAAAAAGTTCAGTCTCGCAGCATTTTCTGCCAGAGACGCAACAATACAGACAGTCTGTGGCCTCTTATTTTCACTGCTCTCACAGTCACACATTTCACAGCAAAAGAGGCATTTTCTTAAACATTTTAAAAGCTTGTTCAGTTCACACAATGAGGACTTTTCATTCATTCTGAATATTTGTTTGGTCCTGTTGGTGTGTCCGCCAAATCCATTTGTAGTGAAGCGCAAACTAGATGTTGATTTCCTTTCAAGCTACCTGGAAAGTTACCAGCCTACATTTTAAAGAATGGTTCAGCAAAATCAAACTTACAATTTTCCCACTTACCTCAGATATAATCTAGGCATGTTTGGGTGTAACTTTTGCTTCTTTAAGGCTAGACTTTCTAACAAAGCATTCAATAGTCACCCAAGTAACCAATAATTCTATCAAAATGCATCGCCAAGACACCCCTCACCACGCTCTGACTGCATTCAGAGTATAAGGTTAAACAGAATTGTCATGGTGGATGAGGATACAGTTTCTGTGAGGTATAGAAATTAGCATAACATCACAAGATAGCTGAATACTGCAGCAGCCATTTACAAACCAGCTTAGGACGCAAGAACTATAATCAGTATTTTTGAGAATGTCTAGAATACAGGGGAATCTATGACTCAGATCTACTTTATAAATAGCAGCTCTGTCGCTGGGGTTCTGTTCATTTTTAGAGTTCACCATAAGTGATTGGGCTGTTTGGGTGATTATTGAGCTCTAGTATATAATAATAGTATTAGACTTGCTGTTCCAATACTAAGCTGAATTTAAACCCCAAACACACCTTGGTTTATGTGAGGTAAGTGGGAAAGTGTAGCTGTGATTGATCACAGAGCCATTCATTTAAGCTACAAATTATTTAACTCTATACTGAAAGGAATGTAAAAGTGAACAGGTGCAAAGAGTGCAAAAGGCATTTACTAAACAGTTGCTACGGTAGTTAAATAATAAAAACTAGTAGTTTTTCTCTGTGATGATTTTCTCCCTACTTGGTCATGACTGGAGAGTATGGGTATAGTCAATCAAGGTGACAGGTACTGGAGTAACATCATACAACATTAAAAGGGAGGCACACCGAGAACAGAACTTTTGATAGTCACTTGAGGAGAAAAAGAAATGAACTAAAAAAAATACAAAAACAAAAAAGTTTTCGATGCACCAGTACACGAAAAGCACTATACACACAACACCGACACGCACACATACACTCCAAAACAATAGGCACTTCACACAGTACAACAGCACGATAAATCACTCACAGAACAGAGATACATATGGCTGAACAACAACAGCTTCTCTGCGCTACTGTGCTACATCTACGCTGAGTTTAGTCTCTGTCAGAATGCTGATCTACTGTACACGCACGCACAAACACGAGCACGCGTACACGCATGCGCGCGCGCTCACACACACACACACGCACACGCTACAGCGCTCAGGTGGGAGATGTGGCTGTATGGTTGACACACATAGTGGTTGGCACACCATGGTTCATAACACACACTGACTCTGTTGGTTGTCTGCTTCGGCTCACTCGCTGGGCTTCTAAAACATATAAAGAAGAGAACACAACAACAACAAACAACAAGGAAAATCATATTAATACACCAGACACGAACGGAAAAGAGAGGACAGATGGAGGGAAGTTGGAGGGGTGGGTGGTGGAAGAGGGCCGCGTCCCTCTAAACCGTGCAGGCGACGTCAGAGTGAAGCCGGCGCTGGCCGAGTGAAATGGTCACTAATGGAAATGAGCTTTGCTGGACATTCATGGTAAACAGGCGACGTTACCATGCCCTTCCTCATGCTTGGTCGTCAGCAGCACTGTTTAGTTTATCACTCAGGCAATGGATTATGGGTAAACTAACACATGCTGGTGGGTGTTGCGCCCTATTTTGTGTCATGCTCAGAAGACGCTGCGTGTCATGCCAATATAGTGAAGCAGGGCAAAGTCGTCACCGCTCCTGCTTTCTGTCTCTTGTTACACCCTCTAATACGATCTCTTTGACCTTGCTGACCTCTCAAGGGGCCCAGTGCAATGACGAGAGCGCTCGTTTTACAACTGCAGGAGACGCTACGCACTGTGCGTAAACAAATACACAGTCCAATGACTGAGAGGGGTGAAAGATCAAAGAGAGTCCGCTGTAAAAGGAAGTCCACAGGTGACGTGTATGTGTGTTCTGTCAAAATAAAACCAGAGTCCAAACACCGAGTCAATACAAAAATTTATTTCATGCAAGGTTTTTATTTACAGTGTCATTCGCATAACTGTACGTTTTTTTTTTTTTTTGTTATTTTTATTTTTGCATAAAAGTGCATGCATTTACCTTTCCCCAAGTTAAGTCCAAAAGTACACACATTTTTTATCTTTTAAAACACGTTTTGTGTCAACAGCACATAAATTGTATATAACACATGTACATTGTTCTGTTTAATTTGCTACAGAGAACAACAGACGATCACTGTATGAAACTGAATTTATGAAAAATAAATGCTGAACATTGTATTCTCCTTTCCTCAGCTGGTATCACATTTGGAATAAAGTGGAATCAATTTGCTTGCTTAGGTAGGTGATAGTTATCAAAGTTAAAGTGCATTATTATTTCACTATTTGCATTTTGTCTTTTTTTCAACAAGAAAAGTTGAATGGTCAAACAGACCACTGCTACTATTAGAAACATGGCGTGTGCTCAAACGCACACAAGGTCACGGTTTGGGGAAAGGCAAAAAATGTCAGCAAAGAAAAGGTCTTCACTGCTACATGTACTTTGTATCATCTGAAATGATATCATACTATGCATTATATATTTGAAAAGAAGCTTTGGATGTAAAACAAGATATTTTTCTTACATGTTTTCATTTGACTTACATTTTTTTCTCAGTATCCCATGCAAGGCATGCAAATGCAAATGAGGTTTCTTCAGTCATAGTTTCATGTTGGTGACGTGTGCAATACTAGAATCATGATTGGTTAGTGTAACTTTAAACTATTCTTTAAACTCCATGGTTACCATTCAAATGCTAAACTATATGAAATAGCCATTTTCTCATCTTTTTTTAAGGTGTTCAATAGCACCTGATGAAGAACCACAGCTTAGAAACACTGAAGGGGAAAGGAGAGTTGGAGGGAAGAAGGGAAGTTGAGAAAGAGACAGGGAAAGCATGATAGTGCAGGGCTCTGCAAAGAGAAGAGGAGAGAAGACATAATGAGAAGAAAAGTGAAAAAGAGAAAAGGTTTAAGATACATGACAACATAGAGAGAAAAAAGAAGACTACATCAGATTGAAGAAGAAAATGGAAAATAACAGGATGTGAGCAGATGGACAAGAGAACAGACGAGTCAGGACAAAGACAGAGAGACAGAGGAAAGATAGAGAGACAGTGAGAAAGAAAGAGAGAGAATGAAGATCTGACAGGAAGACTGATGAGAGATGGATGGTACACAGTGTGGGCAGGCATCTCAGCGCAGCACTGCAGAGCGGGGCCTCTGATTGGTTAGTTTGGTTGTCCATGCTACAGGATGGATGGGATGGGGGAGTGGGCCTGCTGCATGAGACAGGGCGGGCTGCAGGGGAGGGCCGACACTGAGGCCACGCCTCCAGACATGCTGCTATGGCTCCATGGCTTTTCATAACCTTCATTTGAAGAGAGAAAGGGCTTTCAGTACACCACAGTGCAGCCTCAAATGCCATGTGACTGTGTTTACGTGTGTATGTATGTGTGTGTGTGTGTGTGTGTGTGTGTGTGTGTGTGTGTGTGCATATGTGCCCATTTGTTGCCATATATGTAAGTGGAGGTGTGTTTTGGCACTTCGGGGTGCATTAGTGAGTTACCCTGTTATGTAGTTATGTTCATGGTGAACCAGTTGACAGTGACCATTCACCAAGTCAACCGTATCATCCTCCATGCGTGCTATGCATTATGCTTTTGTCTGTCTACTGCATGCATGGGGTGGTATCACAGTGCTAACCAGCACGACACAGCTTTAGAGAGACACCAAAGAACACAGCCAGACACGTCAGCTCAGCAAACCTAGATGGCAACTTAGCAGCTAATCAAGCTAAAGCTGAATGCAAATTTCCATAACAAAATCTCTAGTCCAGTAGTGCTGAAGTTATTGTATTAGTAGTTCCTAAATTGTGTTTGAGAAGGTGTATCTACAGCACATCTTCATGGTGTTCTGCGCTGTTTTTTCCATTGTGCTTCTGCTGTATGGCTTCTACTAATTTTGAACTTCAAGCTTTTTTGAGCTCTAATTAGAACCTAACAAGTCTCGACCCCAGCCGTCATGCGTTTCACACTGATGCCTGGAAACAATTTCGCCTTGGTATCAAATGGGGTAGAATGTAATTGGTGTCATCCTGCTCAAGCAGCAGGAAACAGTCTGAGTCAGCTTTGGGTCATGTCTTTTGGAGTTATGTAATTCTTCAGTATGAAATATCCTCTCATCTTTCTTTTGGGCTTATGCTGGTTTGCTTATGCATCTTGTGTGATACAATATCATACATTTTCTTAAAACCAATATTAAGAACTAAGAGCCTCTGACTGGCTGAGTTCTTCTCATGTAACCACATGCCTTCTATCCCATGCTGGACCTCTCTGAGGTTCACCATCACCAATACCACCTGCCATAGTGAATCTGCATGCATGATTATTTATCAGGCAAGCACTTCCTTTAGGTGTGTTTTTAATAATAACAGCAAATTTAAAGACAAATAGGAACTATTTTTGAGTCATATTAACTCTGGGCATGTCCACTTAAAGTAGAGTAAACCAGTGTAAAATGTGTAAAAATATATGACTGTAATAGTAAACTAATTTGTGCCACTGAAAGTGTAACCATGTATATCCTACATGCTAGGTCAGAGAAGAGAGGCTCATAACATTTCAGTAGAATATGTTAGTTCTACTATGACTCATGCTGCTAACCATAAGGCAAGGTCTTAATTGTTGAGCCACAGACTGCATTGTGTGACTAGTGATCAATCTGCAGTAAAAGGCCACCTTGACTGGCTGCTGCTCCATTTCACAGTAAGCACTTTATGTGCACTAAGAAATCTGGAGATGGTAAACAGTGACTGGCTGGTTACGTACCCTTCCTGACTCTTCCCCCTATGTGATTGCCCCGTTCTCCGGAGGTGAGCAGAAAGCAAGGTCTCTCGCGGTCTACAGGGCTAAAAACTTCCTCTGGTGACACTGCCTGGTCAATGTGGGGACAGTCCTCATTGGCCAGGGCTGCTTTAGATGCCTCCCCATTCACTTTAAAATCTGCAATCACAAACAAGGGAAGATGATACACTTCAATTTTAATCGACAATGATTTTACAAAGTATTCCCAAGTCCTTGTGGCTGTGTCCATCATGGTAGAATGATGGAATCTTAAACAGTATTAACAGTTAAACTGCAAATTGTAGAGCCTTCCAGAACAGTGTTACTTAATTACTCAACGATATCTTATTTTGCCTCTCTGAGTGTGTTGTAGGCATGAATTTCTACATTTATAAATAAATAATTATTCATTTAACAAATATAATTAAGTTTATCAATGAAAACTAACTAAATATGATTTCTTTGTCTGTTACATATAGTTTTTTTTGTGTGTCCCAACATTTCTGGAAATTGGTAGATTAAATACAAATAAACATACATTTAAGTACAGTACAAAGTAACAACATTGTATTGTTCTCTCAAGAGAGTTATGAAAAAAACAATTAGAAAAACACAAGTTTGTTTCCTGACTTCTCTGTGAACATTGTTAAATTCCAGCTTGTTAATTTAATTAAGTAATGGCTGAAGCAATTACTGGATGATAACTGTAAATACAGACCCTCCTGAAAGACACAAACTAACACACGTGAACTAACACACATATAAATCACAATTACAATGTATGTATTGATGCCCTGACCTAGATAAATGTTCTCTGACTGTTGTAATCACCCATATATCATTTTGTCACTCAAGTCTTCTTATTCTTTCCATTTAATTTTGTTTGAGATCTGATTGTTGTGTTGGAAATAACTGGGCTATGTGGGTGACCACTGAGTTATAATGTTTTGTTAGCAATGTTAGCCTTGCATTTCTCAATTACACCAGCAAAACTCCTAACATGATTTTGCTGATGTCTTTAAATTCACTGTTAAATTCAATGACCTGTTTAGAGAGCTAAAAACCTGCTCAAATACTTTCCAAATACATTGACTGCCTTGAGAACAGAAAACTCTTTTTTTAACCTTGATGAATGATTAGGTGTTAACTAAATTCATATAACATATTGACCTGAACCACCTGAATAACTGAATTAGCTGTGGCGTATTAGGGTTGAGCCTAGACAGCAGCTCTCTAAAAATAAATTTAAAATGCCTCCACTAAAGTCATTCAGAACTCCCAACAATCAGGATCCCACAGCATTTTGCCTAAGTATGAGTGCCAGGAAGCCAGGCTACATGAGTGTGATGGCTAAGAGTTGAGTAATTGAAAGGGCTCTGGATGCTGTTGGTAATTGCAAAGATCCGATGACAGCGGACATCATTTTCTCAATGTGTTATTGACAAAGAAGGAGCAGGAAATACAGTGAGAGACTTCTGATTCACCAAAGCATTCCAACATCTACATAATAACCAAAAGCTGACAAGTGCAGGAAGAAGAATATCATAGATCCTTGTTTAACAATTTACCTTTGAAGACAATATACATGACCATAATGTAATCTGAGGTCATTTCAAATGTATCAGTATTAAACAAACTTATTAATTACTCTTTTGAATCTAGAGTTATTTCTGCTTTTACCTATTTATTATGGGGTTATACATATTAATAAAATGTCATCCAAAGCTCTATTATACTCCAAAATAAACCTGCAAGTCTCATAAGAGCTCAAGGAGGATCCAGTTCAGACTTAATTCAGATGAATCTAGACATAAAGAGGATGACTAAGGCTCAGCCTGACTCTGGAATAAAACAGAATGAAAGAGATACCGCCTACAACTAGCAGAGGCCTGTAATGCTTAGTCCTGAATCTTGCTTGGCCATTATGTTGTGCACAGTAGTAGCATCCTTTTATTGTAAATGCACCATGCAGGCCAACAAACATATTCAAATCCTCATAGACAGTGAATTCTCAGGAAAATGATGAAACAAATGCATATGACTTGCATGGAAAAACTTTATGATAGTAATTAAGCATCATTATATATGTAAATAATTGCATTACTTTATTTCTGAAATATTTTATAAAATGTAGTAACATCACAAATAAAGATTTGCACATATTTTATAGGAATTAAATAAAAAACAGTATGAAGAGAATATTCTTAAAAATAATTAAAAGGTGAAACTATTTTTTAGCTTAAAGTGTATTTCTTTGTCTACACATCTCATATATATGTATATGTCTTAATCATCAGAAGTTCAGTTCTGATTAACTTAATTAGCCATCTAACTTTGACATATACACACAGAAATTTAAGCTTATCAAAAATGTCTATTTATGTTCCTATAAATAAATGAATCAGCAGTAAATGTTTGCACTGCAGATGACTCTCTCTTGTATTCCAGTGGATATCTTACCTTGGTATCTAATCTCAGAGACTTCTTCCTGGGCCAGAGGGCAGGTATCGCTGTGTGTACTGGGTCTTGGAGAGTTAATGACTGACTTGCAGTAGTTGGGGGACCCCAGATGGGGAACCCGGGGAATATGCTTATTCTTTTTCTTTGGTAGTTTTTGTTTAGCCATTGCCAGAGAGTAGTACATGCCAAAATTGTTGACAATCACAGGCACGGGCATGGCAATGGTCAGCACACCAGCCAGAGCACAAAGGGCACCCACCAGCATGCCTGATGTTGTCTGAGGATACATGTCACCGTAGCCAAGGGTTGTCATCGTAACCACAGCCCACCAGAAACCGATTGGAATGTTCTTGAAATGTGTGTGTTCGCTTGCACGGGGATCATTGGGTTTGGCTCCAATTCGTTCGGCATAATAAATCATGGTGGCAAATATGAGGACACCGAGGGCAAGGAAAATGATGAGAAGGATGAATTCATTGGTGCTGGCACGGAGTGTGTGTCCCAGCACCCGAAGACCCACAAAGTGCCGCGTTAGCTTGAAGATACGCAGAATTCGGACAAAGCGCACCACACGTAGGAAACCTAGAACATCTTTTGCAGCTTTAGAGGAGAGGCCACTAAGTCCTACTTCCAGGTAGAAAGGGAGGATGGCCACAAAGTCAATGATGTTGAGGGCATTTCTTACAAATTTGAGTTTGTCAGGACAAAACGTGATTCGTATTAAGAACTCAAAGGTGAACCAGATAACACAGACTCCTTCAATATATGTGAGCTGCACCATGGTCTCAGGCTCAGCATAAACTCGCTCCACTGTCTCATTGTCTACCTCCACAATCTCTGTGCGGTTGATGATGGGGTTAAAGGCCTCGTGAGTCTCCAGACAGAATGTTGTGATGGACACCAAGATGAAGAAGAGAGATGCAAAAGCCACCCACTGTGAAAAAAGAGAACAAAGACAATTAGCACAGTAAGAGTGAGCGTATTAGAGTGTTCTAGCTGGGAGCCCTGAATGAATATTCTATGAATCAATGACATCAGACCCTTAAAACCAATTGATACTTTGTTAAATGAGGAATTGCTCAGAGGCACATTTCCTCTGAGAACATTTCTCCCAGCTGTTCAGACAACAGTGCAAAGGGGTCAAATGCTCCCTCATTGCAATACTAATTGCCCATAAAAGACTATTTCAGCAGAATTTAAAGGAATTTAGCCAGGAAAAAGTTGCTAGCTCACTTTCTCTATGCACCACAGAATACTGCCATGTCAACACGGACACTTAAGCCCTTCTCCTTCTATTGCTGCAGCTGCTGAAGCTCAAGGTCACTGCTTGAGCCCAAGGACAGCACAGGATGGCAGAGTGGCGCCAGCCCAACTCCCCACCACCTCTCTAGGCTAAATTTAACTGTAGTCTCCCTCACCAGGGACTTCAGGATGCCCCTGGCAAGGTAAGCCTGTACTAGTTGTGTGGTCTCAGTAATGAATAATGTGCCATTCGGGGGATTGACCCCTCCATCACTGAAACATAAGATGTGAAAAAGTATGGATGGAACTGATATTCTGTAGAGGACAAGTCGGTTAGACTACTAGCCACTGGCAAGGTGGGAACTGCTGAGATCTCTGGCCTACAATGACAGTTGTTTGCAAAGATTAGGTAATGCTTCACTGGAGACATTCATTTTAGACTATTTTTTTCTACGCAAGTAGATTCAGGTTTCATTAGTTTGTAATTGGCAACAAATTGGCAGACATTAGCTATTGATTCATTATATATCAACATTTAATGGGGCTCCTAGGGACTGCTTCGCCCTGCAAGCACTTATCTAGCCATTCTTCTAAAACGCCATCCACACTGCTCAGTTTTCAACTCCTTCTCCAGACTCCAGCATATTGCTTCTCACAAAGTCTCTCCACAGGCACTTTATATCTGGGTCACCCAGTACTTAGTCAAACAGACAGAATTCCCTGGATGTGCTTTGTTGGCCGTTTGTGGGAAATAGGGATGTTTTGTCTGAGGCACTGAGCATTCAAACACCCATAAACACACGCGCACACGCAAATAGGCGCTTTTCATCTATCATTAGGATCACCCTCTGGTCTCTGTAGTTTGGCTTGGTTTGAGACTAGTTTGTGCGGCTCTGTGAGGGCAGCACTGTGTTGTCTCCTTCTGAGAGAAAGCATTGGAATGGAACAGCCAGAGAGAGGAGCATTAGATTTTAAAAAGAGAGGAAAAATGGAGTGCAGAACCAGGAAGAAGGGGGAGGGGAAGGAAGAAGTGCTGGAGAAATAAAGGAGGCACACACGGAAGGAGAAGAGAAAGAGGATGAGATTCTCATGTAGGAAGAGGGGAAGGCAGAAGAACAACCTTCTGAAGAAAATGCCTCAAAGGAATGCAGATTATGGAAGGAGGAGGGAGATAAGGACAAAGAGGTGTTTTTAGAAAGGAAAAGTGGAAAAATGCAAAAATCTATTCTGGAGAAAATGAAGAACATTGTGAATCATGAGAGAGAGAGAGAGAGAGAGAGAGAGAGAGAGAGAGAGAGAGAGGGAAGGGGGATCATAAACCGTGGCAGAGGATTAGTAACAGAATGGTAGCAAAAATGAGCGAAAGGTTAAAAGAAAGAGAAAGAGATAATAGTAAGCTGCTGCCATCTCTACAGTCCTGTGTTGTAAGGTAACCGCACAGACAGTAGAAATGCTGTTAATAATTGATAGGTGTAGAAAAGAGTTTCGTAATCACCAACACTGCTCCATCTTGCTCTCCTCCAAATGGAGCCCAGCATCCAATCTTGTGGTTAAATAACAGCTGTTTTGAGACTCACTGTGGATTACTGTCATTTGTAATCACTGATAACATTTTCAGTGTTGTAATTCTGTTCAGGCAATGTATTCTTTTGTATTGACTGTTGGCAGGTCGGACAAACTTCAAATTGCACGGACAAAAATAAGATATATTAACAATTGAAAAGTCCAACCTCAATCAGTTATTTCTACTGTAAAGTTTAGATATTAACACTTTCAAGCATTAAATATTCAAAAATCCACATTTTTTAATGTTTCATATTACTTAAAATCTCATGAATTATTACTTTATCTATACATCACATTTTTGAACACCTTGTAATAAAAGTGCAGAGTTTCTTAAGCCCTAGAACTGGGTTAGATTAAATTTACATGGGTTCCTTCGGTAATTTCTTCTTTTACAGGAACTCCTCAATGATATTATCACTGGTGTCTGTTTTGTCCCTTCTCCCCTGAGAAACAGGTCTTTTTTTTTAGTACTCATGCGATTATTAATTTTTTTACTGCTGCTACAAGCTGTATTTAGTCTGTGTGATCCTGCAGATCCTCCAGAAATCCTCTTGAATCATCAAACTGCTTTTAAAGAGCAACTCAACCATCTACATGGTGAATCTTCCACACTAAGCTAAGCTACATTATCTGGAAATATAAGAACTAAAATCAATGAGAAAATGAAGATCTTACATTTTAAAGGGTCTCAGGTACAAATCATTACTTCGTACATGTATCATTGTGAGTTCATGAAATATATAATGTAAAATGTTAAACTAATATAACTGTTAATCTCTGTTTATATTAAAACTAATAGCTAGAAACTAATCCTGTAGTAAGTTTTATGCTGTATTGATACATGCATTTCATTACTGAGGAGATATGTACAATGTTTCATTACAAACATCCCCTTGAAAAACTAATCCAATCCCAAGAGGACATAAGAATCTCTATTCCATTACTTGCCCTACTCCTTGCACATAATACAGCTGTACTGAGACTGTGATATTGCAGAGTAATGATTATATAACCCCCTTCCCATCTCTTCTGGAAATGACACCTGTATGTGCTGATTATGTTGAATGAGACTTCATTGTGCAAAGGGTGTCCATCCTTACAATAATAACAAGAGAATGCATTTGTGGACATATCATAGATCAGTGAGCTCATAGATATGTCAGTTCAACAGCACTTGTGATTTCATCTAATCAATCATAACAGCATATGAAACATTTGATGATCCACGTTTGACAGCATTCTGTGCCGTGTCTGTACCACAGCAATGACCTCAGCAGGCGTGGTCATATTGTAATGTGCCCTGCTGCAGCATTGAAGCTGTTGACCATCCATTCATGTCAGTACTTGATGTTCCTGAGGCACAGAATAAGAGCAGCATCATGCTTATGATGTATAACACCCATTAATGTCAACTGCACACATAGTGGCCATTACCATCATCTGAATGATATTTAACCTGAATGACCTACAATGAATGAATTTTTAGATAGCAATATGCTATGCTGGCTTACTGGGAACACTGGAAAAATACATACTGGGGTGAGTAATTTGGCCAAATATAATATTTTCATACTTGTGATAAAAATACTTTCATGATGTATGATACATATCACAGCATTTCATCTTTCGGACATAAAGTTGACATATAAAATAAAGTAAGATCATTTTAACATAACATTTCACACACTATGCTGCACCATGAGGAACTAAACGTGATTCATTGTGCTCTCTTTGCACTGATGTCACTGGTTACTGATCTTTAAGTACTTATGATAGCCATGTTATAGACAGACAGATAGACAGACAGACAGACATTTTATAATACTGAGAGCATCCAGATTAAGATTAAGCTTTAACTCAGTCCACAGTGGCCTCCCCCATCCGCCACAGGCAGATATAAAAAAGTCTGATGGCTCTTGGAACAAATGATGACTAGAGTTGGTTCATTGAGCAGTTCAGTGACCACTGAACAGACTCCTCTGTTTCATGATGGTGGTGTGTAATGGGTGACTGTCATTGTCTATAACAAAGCAGTTTGTCCAAAGTCCTTCTCTTTGTCACTGTTGTCAGAGAGTCCAGCTCCACTCTAGCCACCAACCCTCAAGCCTGACCAGCTTGTCCAGCCGCAGTGCGTCTTTCCTCCTGATGCTACCTCCCCAGCACACCAATACATAAAAGAGAATACTGGCAACTGTAGAGTGGTAAAACATCTACAGGAGTTTCCTACAGATGTTAAAGGATGCCAATCTCCTTAGGAAATACAGCTGGCCCTGCCCCTTCCTGTACAGAGTGTCTGTGCACACTGACCTGTCTGTTATTGAGGTATGTACAATCAGACTCAGCTAATTCAAATTGGCCAAAAATCAAATCAGTCAAGATCAAAATGTACGAGGAGTACTGATCAACTAAACTGGCTAATTGGGTTAACTTGGAGTAGTTCAAGTTTTCCTCAAATGGTATTAGCAATCGGCCAATTTATTCTTTTCATTGGGCAAAAAAACAGTGATGCAATTTTTTGACAAAAATAGCAAAAAAAAAAAAAAAAGCCAGGTACATGCATCCATGTGTCATAGCATACATGAGAAAATGCTGAATGGAAATGTGCTACCTGTCACGTTTTAGTCTATGTCCCGTCTCTTTAATGTTCTGTCTTGTCTAGCCCCACCCATTATTGTGTCTAGTTATGTTTCCCCTATTTAAAACCTTGGCTGTTTCTCAATATGCGTACTTGCGCAGACTTGTGTACTTGTGAAACATCATCACTCTCAGCCCAAGTACGGTTCCAAATCAAAGTACGCATAACGGCAAGCTCATTGAAAATACCGGGATGTGTTCTCACTCCGCCCGTTCTATCGAGTATGCATCGGCGGTGACTTGTGTGGACTGGGTGCGGCAATGTATGCCAGAATGCATTTCGCATCGGAGGCGGCAATGACAGAAGAAAAGATGCCAATATGATTTCTTTTTAATGCATCATTTTATCTCAAATAAATTTTGTGTAAAACTACATTTAAAGAAAATCATTTTGTTGGCTTTCTTAAATGTGTATTTTTACTGAAACGGGAGTTTATACAAACATGGTAAAGAGTACACTGTGTGCTTTAGAATATATTAGATACGTCCATTTCTCTATAGCTTGGATTACAAACGCAAGAAAAAAAAGAGAAATGTACTGAGCCAAGAAGGAAAGCCTTCAGTGCACATCTCTTCTTCCTCTCCCTCATCTTCATCCTTGCTCTCCTCCTTAGTTGTGCTGCTTCCTCCTCGGCTTGAAGGTAAAGCATACCAGCAGCAACTGCAGCGACCACACGCTCCATTTTCCTCACAAACTACAAATGTGATTATTTCCCGACAGTAGCTTTTTATATAGACACATTTTGCTGTATTAAATGTAAAGAAGTTATACATATTTTAATTCTTATATTTTTCAGTGAATACACAAATCAGAATTAAAAAGATATTGAACTGTCTATGTCGGCTGGTTGTGGGCAGGCTGGGCTGTGACGTCTTCAAGTACGCTGGTGTTCCAAATGCAAAATAATCCCCCGTACTTGGGAAGTTCGTTCTTATCAAGTCCGCAAGTTCAATCTTTACAAGTTCGTTCTTGCGTACTTGAGGTTTGAGAAACAGCCCTTGTGTGTGTTACCTTGGTTGCTTCTCTACTTTTGTTTTCTAGCTGAATTGTTCATTGATCTCATGTCCGTTTGTTCCTTTGTTTTGTTAGTATTTCTCTTAGTGTTTCTTCAGAGTTGCTTTTGTATGTTTCAGTCTGTTGTTTTGCTTGCATCAGTTTATTAAACTTTTCATCTTTACCTGCATGTGTCCACCTTCATTCATCTCAGCCCTGGTCCCTTACACTACTGTGTTCATTCAGAGCTCTAATGCTAATAAAAAAAATCTGCCAAAATTTTGGAACTTGAAAAAATGATAATCAATGCATCTCTAATTAATATTGCCCACCCATAATGCACACATATCTTCACCTCCTCGTATGTTTCTTATTCATTAAATATTTCATTTGTGTTTATGTGTGTGCCAGTGGCAAGAAGAGCAGGTCTTTGGCTGACGTTGAGTGTTGTTTACCGACTCACCATGTGCGTACACACACACACACACACACACACACGCACGCACACACACACACAGACACATGCACACAAATACACTGCCAACAGGCTAATGAGTGACATGTGGGAGGATAATAACTGAGAAGGCCAGTCTGGTCAAGCCAACACTCAGGCCCACGTTCAATCAGACTCCTCCAGCACACACATATCGAACCAGATGGCCTCTGCCTGCCCATGCTAACAAACACATTTACTGACCTTTTCCATTCAAAATCACACACCATGGAATAAAACACACATCTTCAGCAAGTAAGACATCAGTGGTGTTAAAAAGTGGCATAAACATGTTAAAAAGTGTCAAATTCACAGTCTTTAGTGTTTATACCTCACAACACAGAAAAGCAAACATCAGGAAACAATGTCAGATGTCTTATAAATGTGTCAGATTTCAGGCTCTCAAAACAAAGTGCAACTAAGCTGTTGTTCTACTATACTGTGACAGCATTTCCATCTGATCCTCTGCTGAGTTAAGGTATTGTTCCATCATCATTTCAGCTCTACTTCTTGCTCTTCCATTGATATTCCTTTCTATCCTCCCTCAGAGAGACGATTAATGCTGTATTAAAGTCTAGAGTGTTCTGTAGGGACAATTAAGGAAGTTCTATTTATTTAAATTTGATCAACGATTCTATATCAGTACTGAGAAAATGTTGTAAATAAGCAGCAGTTAGAAGAAGTCGAATAACGGTTACTTCTACAAAACAGGAATAAAGCTATTCTATACAGAAGCTTTTTTTTTTTTTTAAAGTTATATTTAGCACCTTAAAAGGTTCTAAATAGCACCAAAAGGGGTTCTGTCATTGTTACAATATCAAGCTTGTAATAATAGAGGGACCTTTTTATGGTGCTATATAGACCCATTTTCAAAAAGCTTCTATATGGAACCATCTACAACACATTCTTTGCTCATCTGTAGAACCCTTTCACAAAAGAAAGAACCTTTTAATCATGCAATTGGTTCTTTGAGTGTTTTAGTTTTACTGAAGAACCCTTGAAGAATCATCTTGTTTAAGTGTGTAATAATACAATATTTATCATGACACATGGGTTATAATTCAATATACTGTCATATATTGCAATACTGTAGACAAGGTGATATATTGTGATAAAAAATAATAATAAAAAAATTGTAATTGATGGTAAAGTTGCTAGTCAGCTAGGTTTGCTAATGCTAATGTTAGTGGTCCTGCATACGCTGCTTGTTAACATTGGAATGGAACACAGCTAGTGATTGGGTGTTTAAACACACTGTGGTTCAGCAGGCTATGACCAGAGGATTGTGAGTTCAAATTACGGTAAGGCTGTTCGCAATTGACATCCGGGGCCCGAGAGAGCAAAAATTGTCTGTCCTCTCTCTGGGCAGGTAGATGGTGTTCTGTCCTCATCACTTTCACACTACAATGTCCGCTGGCTCAGGCATCTACTGATTGGTCCATTGGAGCCGGGGTTCATGTGCTTTTCTCCGAGAGCGTTGGCTCATCAGTGACGGTGTATCAGCAGTACTTTGAAAAGAGGTGGTGGCTGCATCACACACATCGGAAGAGGCTTGTGCTTGTCCTCACCCACCTAGAGTCAGGGATATTGGAAAGTGATGGGGAGAGCCCCAAGCAGATGGGATGCATTCATCCCATCTGCTTACTATATTGGGAGGGAGAGGAATTGGAAAGTTTATTTAAAAAATAAATAAAACAATACACAAATGTACCACTGACTGCCACAAAATTTAGAATAAATATTATTAATTAAAATCAATTAATAGTATTAATGAGTATCACAAAACAATATTGCAATACTCGAGTGTAGGGATATTTTCTAACAACACTGGAAAGCACATTTACATTGCCTGTCCTTTAGGGAACAAAATGTACCTGTACACAGTCTCCCGTATTAACCAATATTACCATCCTATTTTACCTCAACTTACTTCAATCTACAGGCATTATTACAAAGGAATGTATTCTTCTCTGGAGACATTCAGGTTTCTTGGCATCATTAATTGTTCTTATTAGACGCTTTGATGATTTGCTTTAAATAAGAATTAATTGAAATATTACACAGAATAAAGGGATGAACTGGAAAACTTTCTTTTTTCAGTGAACCACCTCTTTAATTGTAGTTGCTGGACAAGAACAATCTGATGCTGGAATGTTTCAAGCGGAATCATGAGAACACCAGTCATTGCTGAAACCTTGTCAATCACTGGTACTTGTTTTTCTTCTCTGATCAAACCAAGTGATGAACCCTATTAGACATGTCCTTCTGAGGCTTCCATACTTTAAGCAGAGATAAAGAGATATGTCAGTGGTGATTGCAGCAAGTAATTGAGTTGTCAAGTTGTAATGTAATTAAGACCTACAGTTTGACGGAGGGAGACTAAAAATAACTCCACGCAATTGAATAGACTCAGGAAAACACATCCAGGCCAGTTCCTTCACAGTGAGATAAAAAAATCTTAGAACAATAATATAGACACATGCAGCATGATTCAGATAAGGTGTCAGAAAGATTCAGAAAATCATCAACCATAACACACAGGGATTAGATTGCTCTTGCATTTGGCGGCCCTCTGCAGAGCATCCACAGCTTAATGTTGCTATTTTTTCACACTTGGCTTCTAACACATTCATTATGTACACACTACCCTGAGGAGTGATGCACTCCATCTAGAAGAGTCTCTAAAAAAATACTTAGCATCTTGTGAAGAAATGCATATTTGATGCAGGATGAAAATGGCCAGAAAGACTCCACTATTCTTATTTCAGAGAATATTTTTTAGCCTCAGCTGCAATGCAGGATGATTTTTTCTGATGTTTTCTTCCATTACAAAAAGTTCAAGGCTTATGTTTATTTGGTTCCTAGTATTAATGGAAAGCCCCACATATTTTTAGGAATCATATGAACACACGGCACCAAGAGTTGCATGGATGCCACAGTGAAATACCCATCAGAAACACTGGCTTTATCTGACTTCAAGGGAAGTGAGAAGACTTCATTAGGTTGTTACTGGTTGCTTCAGATCAGGCAGTTCATCATTCTCTGTTGTGTTATCAGAATCTCCAGCAGCTCTCAGTCATGGCAGACACTCAGGCCAGCCTGGCTCCCAGCAGTGGAGTAGGACAGCCCTAGTCCCAGCCAAATTAATAAAACATCTCCTTCCAGCAGTCCAGCGTCACCACTATCATCCTAGAGCAGATGCAAGCAGCCTGAGCCAATGCTCTTTCTGTGTAAGACGTGCACACTCTCTCCATCTCCGTGTCTCCACAACACTTTTATCTCTGCATCAAAGCAATTTTGCTTCTCCCACAGCCTCTCTTTCTCGATTAAGCTACATACGCCTCTTTCTCACAGCCAACACGCTTTAAGGTTGGAGGCCTGCCATCCTGTGCCTTCTCTGTGCCAGAGCGTTGGGTCAGAGTAAACACCACAGACCTCTTTTAAGTCTGATTGACAAAACTTGTGTAAATGCTGGGATCACTTTCAGACGTGTTTAAGAGCTTACCGGCCTCATGTTGAGAGTGGTGCTGGGATATCAGTAAAAAGACTGGCTGGGGATGGGCTCGACGGTCGAAACAAACTAATGAGAGACTTAGAGCATCTCATCTTTCAATGCAGGAGTGCCCACTGCATGTCCTGGAGGTCTACCACTCTAGGGAGTTTAGATCTAACCCAACTGAATCTGATATTCAGATGACCCTGAAGGTCTTCATTATCTTCATTCAAGGGCGTTAGTATGTAAGATTAAAGTAAGAGTAACTTAGACACTGGGGGGAACACATTTGCTACTATGAATCAAAGCCCACCCCATGCCCTAAAATATTAACCAGCTATAAGCTGATTCCACTGTAGATATGGCAGTAAAATTGTTCATGTATACTGATGTGGAACAACACTGGTGGAATTACAATAAACAGCAAATAAATAATTTCCATCAATAGCTGTACTTCTGTTAATTAACACTGAAAAATGTTAGACTTTAGAGGGATAAGAAAAGACTAACATTCACATTAGAGAGTGGTTCTATGTCCCAAACATCTCTTCAATAGGGGCCCAGCAACACCAGATGTCACTCTGGAGGACTGTGTGACATAAACTATAATTTTGATTAAATGTATTTTATTTAAATATTATTTTCTAACATTGTTGTGTATTTGACTTATGAAAATGGCAGTAGTTCCCAATACATTTAAAATGTTCCTGTATGTGTTGCGTAAGGTCAGTACTTTCAGTAGTCTTCATTTAGATAGTGAGTATGGGGCTGGCCTGTCTGCATCCTTTTAAGCAAGTGAGAAGTTGAAAACACTGTGCGCATTTGCATACACAAGCTTATGTGAATATCGTTTACAGTATCAGCGCTGCTACACAGCTTCCCACTCAAAAACACCACAGTAACTGTTAACTGCTGCTAGCAAGGCAATATAATGAATCACATCGACAACTTAATCAAAGTTACCAGTTAAATAACAGTAATTTTACCTTTATTTTATTTATTTTATTGGTTTACTTTTATTTTATTGTTATTTTAAGGTTTATTTCCTTTATTCATGACTGGAATGGATTGTATTTACGTTGGTCACAATAACCAAAGTAAAGGCAACAGAATACCACCGGTAAGTAACTAATTATGCTTTTTGGAATTTCATTGATGAGGTGCATTTGTGGTTGAACTAACTGAGCAAGTAAGTTTGTGTGTAGTTTCACTGACGAGTACGATGCTGCCCACATAATTTATTGTGCCCCACCTGGCTTTCTATTCTAGAGATGACACTGCTATTTACTGTGGCACTATGCACTTTGGGACACAGCCAGAGACTAATGTTATTTGATAAACTATACTCTTGTACTCTATAAACCCATACAGAACTAATTCCAACTCTGTCTTTTTCCAAGTGAGTGATTGCCACCGGTCTGGCTTGACACTGAAGGAATATTGACTACTACCTCTGCATGATGCCTACCTTAGGCCAGCTGCTCACAAAGCAACTACTATGACCTGCTCCAGATGCCCTACACAACAGATCACATTGAAGTTTATACAGTATGGACTTCATTTGATACTACCATCATTCTTAGTATTTTTTACTACCATTCTTACATTGTCACTATATCAGTACACCAGAACACTACAACAGCATCATAGGACTATGCGACTGTCTATCAAGAACTTATAAATAGGTAACCAGAGGAGGATGTTTCTCAAGGTTTCTGTTTCCAGCTTTGAGGGAGTTTTCCCTTACCACTGTCACCGCTGGCTTGCTCACTGGGACTTTTGTGTTTTGTTATTATAAACTCTGTAAAGCTGCTTTGTGATAACATCAGTTGTAAATAGCACTATATAAATAAATTTGACTTAATTTGATGTTACTTTCTGCCATCTTCAGCACAGTTAATTTTAATGTTTGCTACGCTAAACCCTCCTACTATGCCTCCATAACAAGATGTTATACTCATCCTGTTTTAGCTATAATTAGCTTTTCTATCAATTGTGCTTTCATTACTGATCTCAAGTTCAAAGCTGATGAAAGCTAACTTCACCAACCAGATGCTCAGATGATGCAAAAGCCAAGGTTGTAAAAGCTCATAATTGGAGACATCTCAACACAAGTGTTAACAAAGGCTAAAAGATTATCCAGTGCCACCCAACACACAACATAGCTTTAAATGTAAAGGTTGTTTCATTTGCTGCTAAAACATGCTAAATGACTCTCGCTGTTGTGCTTTTAAAATAAAAATGTGTTTCTACTCCACCCATGGTATAATTTTTGGTTGAGACAAATGCAACTGTATCCAATATTGGGCGGTTTCCAATATTGAGTAGTTGGGTCGAGGTCCCACTAGGTTCAAGTTCATTTGTGATCTAATCCTATGTTGTTTCATCTCTACCATGCAATTTACAGTAAGTAAGAGATATTGATGTATTCCTTTTCAAGGTCATTCAATACTGAAATGAGAGCTCTTGAAGTAAGGAGGGATTCTCTTTGGTTATGCGACACATTTAGGCTAATGGTCTTGTGGTAAAAAATGCTCCATCCATCCTTTGCTGTTTTCTTGTTTTGTGATCAGCAATAAAAAGCACTGACTGGATTTAGGCTTTATGACACATCAGTTACCCGAGGACACTGAGATAGGTCAGATGGCCTGGGATGTTAGGTTTGATATAGTGTATAGGCACACAAAAGTTATGCCATGGAGACACTGTGTGAGGTCAAACTGGTCAGTGTTCAGAGTTACTGGAGTGCATGTCAGGTCATTAGGTCACAAAAGACAGTGTGTTAGGTCATATGGGGCAGTATGGGGCATATGGGCATAATGTTTTATGGGACAGTGTTAGGCATTATGGCAGAACATGTTAAATCATAGGGCAGAATATTTGGACATATAGGACACAGTGTTTGGTCAAATAGGACAGAGTGGCTGGTTATATGGGACAGAGCATTTGGTAATAGAGGACAAAGCGTTTGGTCATATAGGACAGAGCGTTTGGTAATAGTATTGGTCATATAGGACAGTGTGTTTGGTCATATAGGACAGAGCATTTGGTCATATAGGACAATGTGTTTGGTCATATAGGACAGTGTGTTTGGTGATATAGGACAGTGTGTTTGGTCATATAGGACAGAGCGTTTGGTCATATAGGACAGTGTGTTTGGTCATTTAGGACAGAGCATTTTGTCATATAGGACAGAGCTTTTCGTCATATAGGACAGAACTTTTCGTCATATAGGACAGTGTGTTTGATGATATAGGACAGAGCGTTTCGTCATATAGGACAGTGTGTTTGGTAATAGTATTGGTCATATAGGACAGTGTGTTTGGTCATATAGGACAGAGCATTTGGTCATATAGGACATTGTGTTTGGTCATATAGGACAGTGTGTTTGGTGATATAGGACAGTGTGTTTGGTCATATAGGACAATGTGTTTGGTCATATAGGACAGTGTGTTTGGTCATTTAGGACAGAGCATTTTGTCATATAGGACAGAGCTTTTCGTCATATAGGACAGTGTGTTTGATGATATAGGACAGAGCGTTTCGTCATATAGGACAGTGTGTTTGGTCATATAGGACAGAGCGTTTGGTCATATAGATCAGTGTGTTTGGTCATATAGGACAGTGTGTTTGGTCATATAGAACAAAGTGTTTCGTCACACTGGACAGAGCATTTGGTTAAATAGGACAGTGTGTTTGGTCATATAGGACAGAGCGTTTGGTCATATAGGACAGTGTGTTTGGTCATTTAGGACAGAGCATTTTGTCATATTGGACAGAGCTTTTCGTCATATAGGACAGAGCTTTTCGTCATATAGGACAGTGTGTTTGATGATATAGGACAGAGCGTTTCGTCATATAGGACAGTGTGTTTGGTCATATAGGACAGAGCGTTTGGTCATATAGATCAGTGTGTTTGGTCATATAGGACAGTGTGTTTGGTCATATAGGACAGTGTGTTTGGTCATATAGAACAAAGTGTTTCGTCACACTGGACAGAGCATTTGGTTAAATAGGACAGTGTGTTTGGTCATATAGGACAGAGCGTTTGGTCATATAGGACAGTGTGTTTAGATATATAGGACAGTGTGTTTGGTCAAAAAGGACAGAACTTTTGGTCATATAGGACAGTGTATTTGGTCATAACGGACAGAACTTTTGGTCATATAGAACAGTGTGTTTGGTCATATAGGACAATGTGTTTGGTCAAAAAGGACAGAACTTTTGGTCATATAGGACAGAGCGTTTGGTCATATAAGACAGTGTGTTTGGTCATATAGGACAGAGCATTTGGTCATATAGGACAGAGCGTTTGGTCATATAGGACAGTGTGTTTGGTCATATAGGACAGAGCATTTGGTTATATAGGACAGTGTGTTTGGTCATATAGGACAGAGCATTTGGTTATATAGGACAGTGTGTTTGGTCATATAGGACAGTGTGTTTGGTCATATAGGACAGAGCATTTGGTTATATAGGACAGAGCATTTGGTCATATAGGACAGTGTGTTTGGTCATATAGGACAGAGCGTTTGGTCATATAGATCAGTGTATTTGGTCATATAGGACAGTGTGTTTGGTCATATAGGACAAAGTGTTTGGTCACACTGGACAGAGCATTTGGTCAAACAGGACAGTGTGTTTGGTCATAAAGGACAGAACTTTTTGTCATATAGGACAGAGCATTTGGTCATATAGGACAGTGTGGTTGGTCATTTAGGACAGAGCGTTTGGTCACATAGGACAGAGCGTTTGGTCACATAGGACAGTGTGTCTGGTCATATAGGACAGTGTGTTTGGTCACACAGGACAGTGTGTCTGGTCATATAGGACAGTGTGTTTGGTCATAAATGATAGAACTTTTGGTCATATAGGACAGAGCGTATGGTCATATAGGACACTGTGTTTGGTCATATAGAACAGATCTTTTGGTCATATAGAACAGAGCGTTTGGTCATATAGGACAGTGTATTTGGTCATATAGAACAGAGCGTTTGGTCATATAGGACAGTGTGTTTGGTCATATAAGACATAGCGTTTGATTATATAGGACAGTGTGTTTGGTCATATAGGACAGTGTATTTGGTCATATAGAACAAAGCGTTTGGTCATATAGGACAGTGTGTTTGGTCATATAGGACATAGCATTTGGTCATATAGGACAGTGTGTTTGGTCATAAAGGACAGAACTTTTGGTCATATGGGACAGAGCGTTTGGTCATATAGGACAGTGTGTTTGGTCATATAATACAGTGTGTTTGGATATATAGGACAGTGTGTTTGGTCATATAGGACAGTGTGTTTGGATATATAGGACAGTGTGTTTGGTCATTTAGGACAGTGTATTTGGTCATAACGGACAGAACTTTTGGTCATATAGGACAGAGCGTTTGGTCATATAGGACAGACCGTTTGGTCATAGGACAGTGTTTTTGGTCATAGGACAGTGTGTTTGGTCATAGTTTGGTCATACACTACAGAATGTTTGGTCAAAAGACAACACATACACACACACACACACAATTATGAGTGTGGCCTCACTCACCCGCGCGTATCTGGATGAGTACGGGTCCTCGAAGAGCGCCCACATCTTCTTCTGCCAGCGGTTCCAGCGGCCGTTCCTGCCGTCCGTTGGGTCAACGTGCGCCAATCTGCGCGTCATCTCGGCACCCTCGTCACCCTCCGCCGCCTCGTGCGCGCCCTCGCCGCCCTCCAACTCCACCTCGTGAAAGAGGACTGGCGCCGCGCCGCCGAAGCTCACGAGCGCCTCCTCGGCCTCGCGATGCTGCCGGTACGTCATCCAGCAGCACGGCTCCACGTCCGTCTCGTCGATGCCCCAGAAGACGAGTTCCTCCTCGTAGAGCGGGCCGCATACGTCCGCCGGGCAGTGCAGCTTACCTGTGCGGTAATAGTTGAGGATGTGCGCGAAGACGCCCGGGTGCCGGTCGAAGAAGAAGTCTTGGCCCGCGCCGTCAGCCTGTTCGGCGAGGCGCGCGAGCCGCGTGCCGGGCAGCGTGCGCAGCGTGCTGCGATACGTCTCGTGTCTCACGCCGCCGACGTTCAGCACGACGCGCTCCTCGTCGTCGCCCTGGCCCATGGCGGATACCTCCCTCCTTCCGCCGCCCCCCCACCCCCCCACCCCGTTAACCCCTAGCAGCTGCAGGGCATCAGCACAGGGGGGCGAGTGGCTACGGGCAGCACCCCGTGCTCGTGCAACACATGCATGCAGAGGGGAAGGGTTCGGTGGAGCTAAACAATCACAGTCAGTGCAACAGTAACAACAACAGTCATACAACAACAGTAGTAACACAGTATGCGCACTGTTGCGTAAAAATACTTAGACTGTGTACGCTGGTGTGAGCGGCGCCTTTGTGTGTTCAGCGCGCCATTTATAAAAGAATAACGCTAACCGTCTCCTCAAGAAACAGCACACGAACAAAACCAGCCCGGCCAACGGCCAGCCGACGCTGAACGCGCACGTGTGCGGATCACTGCCGCTCCGGGTGTCATTGGGCGCAAGGTGACCGCGCGCGGAGAGCGTCTATCACTCCGGCCCCTTATAGCGCTACCTGGCCCGTCACACAGAACATCCCCTCCCGCTGGACAGCGGCCACCCTGCCGCGTCTAACCGAGCTGTTGCTCTTCTGCGCTGGCTGATCGCGCGCCGTCGACTCGTTAGAGCGTTCACTCGGCTCGACGCTGCTGGGGCTTCCTGCGATGGGATGGCGGTTGCACTGGAGACAGAGGCTGGGGTGGTAATGCTGATGATGATGCTGATGATGTCTTGGAAAACAAAACGGACGTGGAGCGGGGAGGGTCCTTCATTCACGGGATGCAGCGCTGTCTCGCGGCAAACGTGCTCCTCCGCATGCAAACGCACTAGCACACATGTGCAGCGCCCTGGAGCTCCGAGCACACATCCTGAATGATTTAACCACAGGTAGCCTGTAGGTGCTGTGCTCACGCGCAGCTTGACCTTCCTCCCCTCTGTGTGTGTGTGAAAGTGAGAGAGAGGGAGAGAGGGAGGTGGGTGGGGGCGGTTCCTCTATCGTGCGCTTTAAAATACATTAAATGTAATAAATGTAAACCTTCTCTCTCTCTCTCTCTCTCTCTCTCTCTCTCTCTCTCTCTCTCTCTCTCTCTCTCTCTCTCTCTCTCTCTCTCTCTCTCTCTCTCTCTCATTATCATGCCCTTTTGACATCAGTCATATCACATCACATGATGATTGTTTTGCTCTGCTACAACTGACTAGTGTGCTCACTTGTGTGCCCTCTCTTCTGGCATCATTGCAAACAAGGGTTTTTCATAGAATATATGTAATATTATGATCACACCTGATTTGGAATGCTGCCGTGTGTGTGTGTGTGTGTGTGTGTGTGTGTGTGTGTGTGTGTGTGTGTGTGTGAAATTGGTCACATAAAACACTACTGTCCGATATGCACACTATAATATATAATACATATATAATATATAATAAGACGTATCTAGAATAGGTGGGGATCAATAAATTCTGTATGGGCAGCATCCCACTCGTCAGTGAAACTACACACGAGCCTACTCACTCAATTAATTCAACCACAAATGCACTTCTTAAATGAAATCCCAAAAAGCATAATCTGGTGTTGTGCCGTAATCAGCACCGCCGCCGTGAGATGCATCCCCTGTTGGGAGCATGCACACTACTTACCGGTGGTATTCCGTTTTCTTTACTTTGGTTATTGTGACCAAAGGAACTTAATACAATCTATTCCTGTCATGAATAAAGGAAATACACCTTTTACTGAGGGAAGATGACAGTCTGTGTGATCTGTTAACTTTGACTTTGTATAATAACTTATAAACTTTGTAAATTGTTGACATTACAATTATATACATATTACCTCGCTAGCAGTAGCTAACTGTTACTGTGATGTTTTTGGGTGACAAGCTGCTTAGAAATGCTGATACTGTAATGATGAGCTCCTGTATGCAAATCATTCGGTTTTAATTGGCTGCTCCCAGCATGGGGCCAGCATAAGCATGCCACACAGCTCAATATTGAAAGCATGTTGAACATATTTCTGTACTGCTCACAGACACTGATGGGCTGGCCCCATACCCACTAACTAAATAAAGACTGCTGAAAGTACTGACCTTATGCAACGTGTACAGGAATATTTTTAATGTATTGGGAACTATACTGCCATTTTAATAAGTCAAATACACAACAATGTTAGAAAATAATATGTAAATAAAATAAATGTAAACAAAATTGTCACAGAGTGCTCCACAGTGACATCTGCCCATATTGTAATATATATTGCAAAGTTGGTTGTTTAATTCTTTTTTTCTCTACACTTGCTTTGTCCAGCATTTACACATTTACAGTAATATACTGAGTCTACTTTCATTAATTAATGTAATAATTTGTATGCATCTTTAAGTAATCCCAACTAGAACTTAACTTTTTAGTTTCCTCACTTAATATTAATCTGCTAAATTAAACACAACTAAGGTCCCCCAACATAAATGTATTAAAATCTAAAATCTCCAATAATTTGAGCCTACCAAATTAATATTAATTCAGTAGGCTGAAATTTTGATTTTTGATGTTTAATAAAATTATTTAATTATTATTGTTCTCCACTTCCAGTCCTGGAAGAAATGTAGAACCTCTATGTCCGGTAAGTGCCGATAGGTGGCAGCAAAGCTTGACAATCATTCATTTCTCTGGTACATCTACAGCAGTGGTTTCCATTTTTTTATGTTATACTACTTGAAGGATGCTACAGGTAATCCGCAGATGTAATCCTCTTGTCTTATGGTCTGTAAACATGATTGACAAGGTTTGCTTCCATCAAATCAAATGTATCCAATAATACTCCCAAATGTTCAGCGACTATGCTTTTTTCTACATTTGCCTTATATAATTCCAGTGCAATTGTCCTTACTTGATCTAAAGCTCTTAACAGATGCTTATAAAGAACCTTCTTCCACTTGCTGGTGAAAGCTTGAGGGGCTGACATGAAGTGTACACCTGGAAGCTGTACAGAGTCTTCAACTAGCCATCTTCAGTTTCATCTGTAGGCAACAGATCAACATAATGTGTCATGGCAGATGTCAAAAGCCTTTTGACAGAGCTACTGTGACTGGCCTTTGGCTTCCATCTGGTCAGATGCATTTTCTAGTGATTTATCCACCTGACTCTCAGTATGCTCTAAATGAACAGACATTTTACAGTGGTACATGAATGCTTGTGAACCCTATTTATTTATAAATATGACCTAAGACACCATCAGACTTTCCTAAAAGTAGACAAAAAGAGCCAAATTAAACAAATTGGACAAAATGTTCTACTTGGTCATTTGTTTCTTGTGGAAAATTAACCAATATTACATCTCTGCAAGTAACAAAAGTGTGAGAAATTCTAGTGTAAGTATTTAAGTTTTTTGTAATTGGGATGACAATCAGGTGTGAGTAGTGTTGGGTCTATGAGCATTTGAACCTATATGAGAAACTCAAAAGGTGAAAAGATAAAGCGGTAAAGATTAAAAAAAAAAAAAAAAAGATAATAAAAGTTAACTTCAAATTTTTCAGCATTACATATACACAAAAGCAAAAAAACATGAAAATACAGTAAGATGGGCCCTGAGTGGCTCAGTAGACTAAGGTTGTCACTATGATCTAACATCACAAGTTTGAGGTCAATCTGTTTGCCATCGGCAGCCGGGGCACGAGAGAGCAAAATTGTCCGTTCTCTCTCCCCATCACTACTAAGTAATGTTGGTTGGCTCAGGTGTCTACCAGGTGTTCCATCAGAATTTGGGATCCTGCGATTTCATCCGAGCATGTTGGCAGAGAAAAACTTGTGTGTCCCCTCCCCAAACAACACAAACTCTTTTATGAAGATTATATTTAAATCAAACAGAAAACCATACAATATTGACTATCAAAATGACTACATCAGTGAGTCTATTTAACATCTTGTTGTTAGCTCTGAGGCCTTGTGTCATAGTGATCTGTCAAAGGCTGATATTCACAACAAATTTGTAGATCTGTGTCATGAACAAAAGAGATTTCTGAAACATCCATTTAGTGTATAGTGAGGAAAATAAGTATTTGAACACCCTGCGAATTTGCAAGTTCTCCCACTTAGAAATCATGGAGGGGTCTGAAATTTTCATCTTGACTGTCCACTGTGAGAGACATAATCTAAAAGAAAAAATCCGGAAATCACAATGTAGGATTTTTTTTTATAATTTATTTGTGTGTTACTGCTGCAAATAAGTATTTGAACACCTGTGAAAATCAATGTTAATATTTGGTACAGTAGCCTTTACAGAGGTCAAACGTTTCCTGTAGTTTGTCACCAGGTTTGCACACACTGCAGCAGGGATTGTGGCCCATTCCTCCACACAGATCTTCTCCAGATCAGCCAGGTTTCTGGGCTGTCACTGAGAAACATGGAGTTTGAGCTCCCTCCAAAGATTTTCTATAGGGTTTAGGTCTGGTGACTTGCTAGGCCACTCCAGAACCTTGATATGCTTTTTCCCGAGCCACTCCTTGGTTATCCTGGCTCTGTGCTTTGGATCATTGTCATGTTGGAAGACCCAGCCATGATCCATCTTCAATGCTCTAACTGAGGGAAGGAGGTTGTTCCCCAAAATCTCGTAATACATAGCCCCGGTCATCCTCTCCTTAATACAGTGCAGTTGTCCTGTCCCATGTGCAGAAAAACACCCCAAAACATGACGCTTCCACCTCCATGCTTCACAGTAGGGATGGTGTTTTTGGAATGGTACTCATCAATCTTCATCCTCCAAACAAGTGAAATAAAGACCAAAAAAATCTATTTTGGTCTCATCTAACCACAGCACTTTCTCCCATGACTCCTCTGGATCATCCAAATGGTCATGGGCAAACTTAAGACGGGCCTGGACGTGTGCTGATTTAAGCAGGGGAACCTTCCTTGCCATGCATGACTTTAAACCATGACGTCTTCGTGTATTAGCCACAATAACCTTGGAAGCTCTCTTCAGGTCATTGACCAGCTCCTCCCATGTAGTTCTGGGCTGATTCCTCACCTTTCTTAGAATCCTTGATGCACCACAAGGTGAGATCTTGCATGGAGCCCCAGTCAGATGGAGATTGACAGTCATGTTTAGCTTCTTCCATTTTCTAATAATTGATTATTAAACAGTTATCTTATTTATATCTTATTATTATTATCAATAATTAAACAGTTGATCTTTTTTCACCAAGCTGCTTGGCAATTACCCCATAGCCCTTTTCAGCCTTGTAGAGGTTTACAATCTTGTCTCTGGTGTCTTTGGACAGCACTTTGGTCTTAGCCATGGTAGAAGTTGGGAGTCTTACTGATTGTGTGGTGTGGGCAGGTGTCTTTATGCAGCTATCAATCTCAAATAGGTGGTTCTTATTTAGAATAATAAGTGGAGTGGAGGTGGACTTTTTAGAGGTGGACTAACAGGTCTTTGAGGGCCAGAATGTTTGCTGATTGGCAGGTGTTCAAATACTTATTTGCAGCAGTAACACACAAAATAAATATTAAAAAATCATACATTGTGATTTCCGGATTTTTTCTTTTAGATTATGTCTCTCACAGTGGACATGCACCTAAGATGAACATTTTAGACCACTCCATGATTTCTAAGTGGGAGAACTTGCAAATTCGCAGGGTGTTCAAATACTTATTTTCCTCATTGTATGTGAACTTGCATTAATTGCTTCGGCCTCCTCAGGAAGTACAGACAGCTCTGGCCTTTCTTGTACACAGCATGGGTGTCATAATTCCAGTCCATATAGACCTCAAAGTACTTGTATACCCTGAACACCTCTATAGATACTCTGTCTATTGTGATTGGTGACAAAGCAGGTTTGGTCCTCCTGAAGTCCATCACCATTTCTTTGGCCTTACCAGTGTACAGCAGTTCAGTTTACACAAGTTAAGTCCTTTACTAACTTCCTGTACTCCTTCCCCTGTCCATTCCATGATATTGACCCTGTAAAGTGATGGTTCTTTAGTAAAGAAAATAGTTCTATATAGAACCATGAACACTCAAATAACCCAAAGTGTTCTTCAGATTGATGAGGACTGTGCTGTAGATGTTTCTATACAGATGCCTTTTGAAAATGGTTGTATATAGCACCAAAAAGGGTTCCTCTATTATTACAAGCTAGACATTGTAACTACAGCAGAACCTCATGGATGGATGGATCGATCCCAGAGGGAAATATGTTTATTACAGCAGTACAAGTACAATAAGGAGCAAGGTATACATGTATAAATCTACAGATAAAGATAATAAATAACAGTTAAGATAAAATAAATAAAAAGAAATAAACCAGAAGTATGTTGTGCAGTAAAAAGTTGCTGAGTATGATATGCGTTTTTTTTTTTTCAGAAAGTGACAGTGCAGTTATAGTATGAATAACAATAATATATTGGGGGCTATATAGAACCATTAAAAAAATTATATAGAACCATCTACAACATTTTCCCCATCAATCTGAAGTTCAACACAGAATACTTTTCTTTACTAAAGAACCATTGAAACATCTTTTTAAGAGTGTATCTATTAAGTGAAGCAGCATGCTTGACAAGAAGAGAAATTACAAGGGAAATATTACGGAAAAAACACATATTTTGTGTTTTTACACCTTGAGTGTCTACCAACCCACCAATCTGAAATGTAGGGGACTGTACGCCTCCTACCATTAAATTAAATATATTAAGTGGAACTTAATTAAATAAAAATGAAATTCAATATTAATTCATTTATAATTCATTTAGTAATTTGAAATGGTTTCTCCATATGTAAGTTTCTCTTTATGCGTAATTTATACATGAATATCCATGCAGGCGTCTTTAGGGACAGACTGTGACGGTAAAACGTCACTGACACGTCTCTCACCTGTTAGTGTTCTGACACGTGACACAGTCAGTCCTCATACATATCAGTACAAATATCCACATTGATAATTTGTAGGCTCTGTATTAGCTCTGCGCGTGAGAGCTAATGCGAGCGGGTGACAGAGGATTTCTCTCAGACCGTGAACCATAAACTGTATGTAAGACTTCTAATGCTGTATGTAATACAGTCTATGCTGTGAGCACGATGTTATGACGATTCGTGATCCTATTGGCGCTGCCTGTAAGTCGTCACAAACCAACAGCCAATAGCTGCCGTGGAAACCGTCGCCTCCTTCACCTCTTATTATGGCTGCTTTGTAAGGTGGCTGACATCTCCAGCTAACTTTCCATCGTTTTTTATTTCACCGCCATAAATCTTACCTCAATATGTGTGCGGCTGTTATTTTGAAAAATGTATATAAACTCAGTAGATGTTCACTGGGGGTCTCCAGATCGCTGTATTATCACACGGAAATAGGAGTTTACGGTTACAAACCACATCGAGTGAACGTGGAACGTGAAACAGAGCAGCTCGATTATTTCTCCTCACTTAATCAAGGTCAGTGACATTAACTGCTTATTTACAGCAGGCACGAGAAACCTAATCATAGTTATATTGTGTTGTCTCGTACATCTACACTTAACATTTGTTCAGCATATCGGCTTTAGTGTCCCAGCATGGCTAAGTTTATAACTGAATGGTGAACAGTGCTGCGAGAGAGTTGTTTACATTCATTGTGTATGTCTTCTCTGTGGACAGATCATGCACTAGCTCGGCTGGTGGAGGCCTATCGTACACATGGGCACAAGGCTGCTAAAATTAACCCTTTATTCCCCCACTCGCCTGTCATGGAAAATGTGCCAGAAATCTCCATCCTAAATGGGACTCTCCATGGACCTCTGAATACTGCTGGTAGGCCTGTTTCAAAGTGAATTGTGTGTCTGACTCTCTCTGGGTGTAAAATTAAAATGTTATTTTGTCTGCTGTATTGCACTAATGCTCAAAAGTTTAGTAGATGTACATTACCATGTTTAAAAATTAGAATATTATGCAAATGTTTATCATTTAAGTCCATAATTCATATTTGTGTTCATGTGACCTCATTTTGATAATGCAGCATATCTAACATTGCAGTTCTTTGACAGTGTAACTTATATGTAACATTACAGATTCTTGACACTGAGAGGTAGAATAAAAAAAAAAGAAAACAAATTTGATTAATTTTGCCTGTTTTTATTGTATCCCTAATAAGGCCAAGTAAAAAAAAAGAATTGGTGATCATCCCCGCCCAACCCTCTAAAAAGCACCCGACCGTTTTTTTTTTTGTTTGTTTTTTTTTAACACAAAAAAACGCGCCAAACACCCTAGTCTGGCCTAGAATCATTC